>MU868395.1:111680-180632 GCA_036418205.1 Ostertagia ostertagi
GAACTGATCAGCTATAAATGCTTCGTCATTTGTGTGCATAGCATAAGTGGAGGATTTTCTCATTTGTATTACATGCACACCGTAGCTGAATAGCGTTAGAGACATGAGAAATTCTGAAGAACTTTCAGGATGGCATAAGCAATTGACGCGGCCCATTTTCTTCAAAAGAACAGAGCAATTGAAATCCACGCGTTAACCAAAATCAAACAACACCATTCTTAGTTTTCCGACACGCCGAAAACGATGGTTGCTATGCCGATTTACGAAATTTCCAAATAAGTCAGAAAACTGAAAAAATTAGGGGGTGGCATATACAATTGACGCGCACACTGTACTTTCACCGATGTAAAACGCAGGACATTGATGCCACGAAATTTTTCTTGAAAAAAAAAGCGACACTAATTATGACGACTAAGGCCATAATAATTTGCCTTTTTTTCTACCGAACACGACTTCCGAACATTCTTAAAGTCTTGACAAAAAACATAAGATATCCCACGCTTACAGCTTGAAAAGACTACCATCTGCAGCAAGGAAATGTGAGGAGAGAGTGCTCGGAAGCGGATCAATACAGGCATCTACAGAACGTCTCATTCCCACCTGGAAATGCAGCATGGACATTTTTCATGCATTACAAGGAAGTATTCGACTATAGGACCACAGACAGATGACTTCACAAGGTTGCATATCCTTACCTTTTCATATTCCTCTCCTCATCCGTTGAAACCGCGCTTGCACTGAATGATCTCTTTCCGACTGCGCATCCTTTGTACCGAAAGTATAGTTCGACAGCGGGAATCTAAGCGAGAAATGAGCTAGTAGCTATACGATTTCGAGGAAAAAGTCATGTCTTGGGTATCTATAAAGGAGTCCTTTAGATAGATGGTAATGTAACATGGCTGGCAATGTATCCCGAGGCGCGCGAGCAAAAGTAAAGTAAAAACGCTCATTTCGGCCTACTTACACCGAACAGTTGTAACCGTCGTCACTGGAAATCGCAGCTCAGGAATGTGCGCTCTCTTGCATGAATGGAAAGGCGGTTTATCAGCACGTACCAGCGTGCGCCTAGGGATCACTGATAGAATCTCTACCAGGACAACCTAGCCCTCTACAACTCCAGAGTCTGTTAAGGGAATGGCCGATGTCAGAGTCTGCGATTGGAGCGATCGGTCAAATGCCAATCGCGCGACCATCGCGCGATTCGCGCGACGATCGCGCGATTGACATGAGTCCCATCATGACCAATCGCTCCAATCGCGCGATGGGCGCGATCACTCCCGTTGTGGCAACCGTAATTGATCAAAGGGGGCGCGCCAGCTATTGATCGCTCCCTGCCACAACGGGAGTGATCGCGGCCCATCGCGCGATTGGAGCGATTGGAATGCGATGGGACAAATGTCAATCGCGCGATTCGCGCGATGATCGCGCGATTGACATGACTCCCATCATGACCAATCGCTCCAATCGCGCGATGGGCGCGATCACTCCCGTTGTGGCTGGCGCGCCCCCCTCGATCGATACGTTGACTGAGGTATCGATCGAGAGGGCGCGCCCAGCCACAACGGGAGTGATCGCGCCCATCGCGCGATTGGAGCGATTGGTCATGATGGGAGTCATGTCAATCGCGCGATCGTCGCGCGAATCGCGCGATGGTCGCGCGATTGGCATTTGACCGATCGCTCCAATCGCAGACTCTGACATCGGCCAATGAAAATTGAATTAATGCTCCATACCACTGGCGTGCCTATTTTTTTGTTTTTACAGACTTTTCATTGCAGCTGCCTTTGGCATTCCTGCGTACTCCCGCACGTCTTAGATTGGCCGATGTCAGAGTCTGCGATTGGAGCGATCGGTCAAATGCCAATCGCGCGACCATCGCGCGATTCGCGCGACGATCGCGCGATTGACATGACTCCCATCATGACCAATCGCTCCAATCGCGCGATGGGCGCGATCACTCCCGTTGTGGCTGGCGCGCCCCTCTCGATCGATAAATGAACTATAGTTCAGTGTTCCATGCATGTACCCCTATATCATGCAAAAAACCGTTTCGAAAAAGCTTGGCATTTCGACCTTCCTCGTAAGCGCATAAGGCCGTTGTATATACAATTATTAGGTTGGCGAAGAAAGTTCTGCGACACTCTTTCTAAAATTTTCTTTTTTTCTGAAAAATTCATAGGTAACATTTATGACTAACAAATGGTAGAGCATTCTCGAGGCTTTAATCCACGAGGTGGATATAAGTGCTGCAGTCAATAGTTAAGCAAGAAAACCTCTCTTTGCGTATTCTCTTGGTCGAACTATGAATGACTGCCACCTATCCTAGACCTTAAATCATCATCTTGATGACGAATTAACGATCCAACTCGAAAGTGAGGTCGCCTCCTTTCTCGACCCGCACTCCGCTGGGTTTTGGCAAAGGAGCATCAAGAAATTTTCTGAGCGTTGAAGACAAGGTGGACACTCATGGTAGATATATGACCGGTCAGGAGTTGTAAACAAAAAAGATAAAATTAAAATCAAAAATTTGAAAAAGTGTTGCAGGACTTTCTTTCCAACCTAATAGAAGATTCGATGGAAGTAAAAATAGCATAACGGAAACTAACATAGTTCGATCCTCGCATTCCAATGATCGCCTCGACACCAGCCATCATGTCATCACCGCTCTGCAAAGGGTAGAAGAAATACAGAGATATCGATAACCAGGCAAAACGGGGTTCAACTAAGCGAATTTTTTGACAAGCAGAAGTTCAGATTCATTAGCTTTATCAACAACATCAATAATTGTGCTAAAGAGTTGAGCCCACTCATACATATTCCGAAGGAGCCACCTGGCAGTTCTTCTGGTCGCCAAGCATCTCATCTTCGGGGGGGGGGGGGGGGCCACTTGTAGTCAGAATATGATCGTTCAGTGTCACTGAATCGACAAAATTCGGAATCACCCCATTTCAGCCTATACCGCTGGATCGAAAAAATTTCCGAATGTGTGACTCAAAAGGGTTGATTCCTCTATTGCATTGGGTTGGGCCCATAAATGATGGGCGCTTCTTTCGACGTCTTCCAACTTTGCATGGAGAGGGGAGGCAAGCACGTTTATTCGGTATAGGTCACTGCGTATTTTTTAAGGCCGAGTTTCTTTACCTTGTGAAAAGACAAAATAGCATTTTTGGCATATTTCCCTTCATGGGTTCAAAAAAGGAAGCCGCCAGGAAAAAGGAACAGTGGTGAGAGCACGATAAGTGCGAGTCAATGCAAGTGATGGTTCAAAAAGTTTGATTCCGGAAATTACAACTTGAGAAATGAGACTTGTACTGGAAGGTTTGGGCTTGCTGAGGATGTTCCGCGAAAGATGGTGGAAGGCTTCAAATCAGGGTCAACTGTCACGTTGGACCAATTTTGAAACTTTTACGACCCCCCCCCCCTCAGGGTTAACCCTTCACGACCATCCTCCACCACCCTCGCCTGCCATCGCCATCATGGGGCGATTCTATAGTATTTGATTCTGAGACCAGTCGACACAGCCCAACTCCGCCCACTTTTCCTCCAAAATTGCCGTCGAGCGGGGGAGGGGTATATCGAACGTGAAACGGCAAAATTTTCACACTATTTTCGCCTCAAAATCACAGCCACAACTTAATCCGCTAGAAAATCATCCCTTCCCTTACTGTAACATTGACGCTACCTCGCGAAATACGACCCCCCTCTTTTCCACCCCCAAATACGACCCCCCCCCCTCGTTGGACTTTGTCCAACGGACGGTTGACCCTGCTTCAAAAGTAACCAAAAAGAAAGCGACTAGGGACCTCGGCTTGGTCATTCGACCATTCACCGACGCCACCAATCCCTTGAAAAGGCCCTCAGATTGGGTTGGCCAAATAGAGAACTAACTATGACTCTGAAAATGTTAAGCGAGTTTGAATTTCCAGCCAAATACAATATTTCTTTTCAGGATGACCATATAACTGTGAAATGATGCAAAAATAATAATTATAAGAAAGCTGGAGGAAAAGCTGGTCTCCAAAATTGCGATGCAGCGTCATAATGGTGAAGAATCACTTGGAGATCCTAAAAATCCTAACTGGCTGCTTGTTCCGTGCAGAATTCCAGGGTGACCTTATAATGGTGGCACGCATTGTACATATTGCATGTTCAGTAAGTTAACAAATAAGATGAGCTCATTGTAAAAGAAAGGTATGCTGTGAAGCCATGTTAATGGTACAAGATATATACATGAAATGATGATCCTTCTACTAAATATAGAATATTAGCCAGCCGTTCAAAGACCTACGTGAGTTAGCACTTGTTGTGTTACAGTCTTTTGTTGAGGCTCCTGCGTTTTCACTTTCAGAAGACGCACCAGTGGTTTAATTGTTGTTCCCTGAAAAGTGGTCAGGGAGTCCATTCTGTGCTAGAAATGTACACCTTAGATCAAGAGCTATCACACTGTTTCGTAGAGATAACAAATAGGAGAGGTCTTCTACGCCATAAAACGGAGTTCACAATACTCATTAGCAATAAAGGTAGAGGTGATCAATGGTGGATGAAGAAGAAGGATGAGAAACGGCCCAGAACCAGGGAAATAGACCTCTTCTATGCCTGTTGATTTCCGCGCTGTGGAACTCTCATCGGTGCGTCCTCTTCAACGCTCGCGCTCTCTCTGCTGAACAGCTCGAGTTAGACGGAGAGGAGTGAGCGGGCAACGGCGCAAACGGCATGAGTTTAGCCCTGTTGGGCCGCTGGGAGCATACTCTTTTATCTGCAAAACGCGCATTGTCCCGCCTCCTTAGGGATCCTGCCTGCTTTTCGACTAGGTATGTTTTCCCTTCTATAGCCTTATCGTATAATCCTCCTTCAAGAGCTAGGGGCAAGACCCCACCTTGCTGTCAGGCAATTTCCCGTCTCAATTCTGACAAGACTTCTGTGCTCTAGGAAGCAGTTACTGACCACCGGGAATTGCTTCAAGGATCTAGCCCGCGCTCTCACGGCAGTTATGAGAAAAAAAAGCCCTAGCGATTCTCTCTGTGAGTAGTTTGAACCATTTAGTGTGGAAACCGGCTTCGCCGCTCATAATCAAAACCAGGAACTTTCACAAGAAGGCATCTTACACAACATTCAGGTTGCGTAACCTCAAGAAGGTGGCGCTGCAGACGGGCGTGAACAAAAACGGTAAGATACCTGCGGCTAGGTACCAACGAAATGGACGGATTGGGTCTGAAGATGCATGCCTGGCTCTAGCTAATGCCAAAACTGATCACAAGAGTCAAAGAGTAAGGCCTATGGTAATTAGCTTCCAAATATGACCCAAATTCATTCTTTTGGCGAAGTTTTCCAGTCTCGGGGTATTTGTATGAGCAAGCGGCTAATTGGTGCCCAACATTTCATGTCTGCGTGGTCTTACACTACATGAGAAATACTGCCGATACTTGTCAGAGATTCTTGCGAATTCCGCAAGTTCAATCCACGAAGAGACACGACAAGGCGTGAAGAAAAGAGGCAATTTGTTTTTGGCCAAACAATGAATCACATTTAATATAAGAAACGCTGTAAAATATCCTCATCGTCAGGTATTTGAGGGTGACGTCAATGACGTTCCCAAACTGCGCTTCGAAACACCAGTTCACATCACACAAGACACCAATGATTCTTCGCCTACAAAATCGCAAATGAATCGAATACCAACACTCTACAAAAAATACCTGAAAGAATACGGTAACAACGATGACTACTACCGTAGTGGAAACAAGCATATCCTTTGCGGGAACGGCGTCCTTATCTGCAACGCAATAGTTCAAAAAAAAGGCAGGCACACCTGTTACAGGTTGAAGGTTGTCGGGGAATTTCCTGCCACTCACTCCTATTTGCCATTAAATTTTCGAAGTAATGCTTATCTATAATTAGTATAGCTAGTAGGCTGGACAGGGACTACATATAAACGACATATCATACATTTGCATGCTACTGCAGCTTCCTTCTCCTGCACAATAACGCAAGCGACGCGGCAAGGCGACTGGTGCTACATCACAATAAAAGTTTGGATTCGCATGTTTAAAGACGGCGACTTTTCCTTTAGCGACAGACCATAGTCTGGTCGGTTGATGTGAGAGGATGAGAGGCACTTTCTGGGATTGATTGAAGAGGATACCAACTTGGTACTTGCGATGTGGTCGGGAAAATCCAGTGACATCACCGCACAACTAGTTCCCCTCCTTTGCTTTGGACAGATGTGGAAATACGGAACGGGAAACCGCTATGTGAGTTGCCGCTTGGCACGACAACTTGCTTGTTGACGACGAGAAGTGGGTCGCCTTTGTGAATGGTACAGCAAGAGGAGCGGAAGGGCCAGAAGATCAGACGTAAAAACCAGGGATTCAGACGCCAAATCTCAAACCCCATTCATGGGCAGTAGCTAGTTTTTGGTGGAATCGCAAATAGATGGTACACTAGGAGTTGCTTCCAACAGATTCTTTTTCACAGTCGACGTCCATCGCACTCGTTTGAAGAATGTCGCTGCGCGAGGGATGAACGGAACAAGATCTACTTCCTCCATGACAGTGCGAATCCATCGACTGTGCAAAAACTTTAGTTTAAGGATGGCACGTGATGGCCTTCTCAGCGCATTCAGCAGACTCCACCAGCACACCATCATCTGTTTCTGTCGTTACCAAATCATACGAAAGATAAGAGATCTGAAGACCAGAGCGAATTCAAAAACACCTGAACGAGCTTTTGTTCCAAAAGACCAAGATTTTCATAGAAGCAGCATCTACATATTACCTGAGAAATGGCATGGTGTTGACAATGATGGTATATATAGAATTTTTTTCTAAAGTTCCAGAAGGCGGACTTATAGCGCACGAGCTCAGGCGTCGCTTGTGTTAAGGTAGACGGCAGCCACTTTGGAAAACAATTTTGTTTTTTTGTTTATTGACCTTCAACAAATATATTTTTGTCGTTTCCGTACTTGTCCTTTTTAGCTTTATTGATTTTTCATGACCATTTTATCTAGTTAGCCTAATATTGTGGAAGATGTCTCAACAGGAAGCTACTGTGAGCTTTAAGAGACAGCTTCAAAAAATATACATAATATGAAATAAAAACATGTATGTAATGTATATATATGTATATATTCGTATAGTATCATATTATATATACTTTTGTTTAGAGCGGCGAAGATTCCCCGACAACCAAATAATAGCTGCTTATTCACAGACCTAATGTCATCACTAAACCATAGCAAATCGCTCCTCGGAGGCCACCATAACCCATTATCACTTGATCCATGAGTCCGATCTTTTGAACACGTTTTCGATTAGCAAGCCACGTGAGAATCATCACACCTGAGAAAACCATTTTTTCATCATAATTCATTCATCAATCATGTCCTGCTTTCTGAATTTCTTTATTTCTTGCAATAGTATGGAGACAGAAGAAAATCTAATCTACCTACCTATTTTAGAACCTACCGATAAATCTGCAAAAGATGCATGCTGTAACAGTAACCAGAGCGAACATTAAATCCCATGTGTGGTGCTTTGAAAAGGTTGAAAGGCCAAGAAAGACGAATATGATCGCCTCACAACTAAAACAGAACGTTAGAGGCCGAGGAGAGCAATTTGATGAAGAATGTATTATAAAATGATATTGTTTGCTGTTGGTTTTGTGCACTGCACTTCTCTGCTAATCCCAGTGTTGAAATTCACTTCCACGGATCACACAACTGGATATGAAAGTGCACCGAATGAGTACCTGATGAGCCTATCCTTCGGCAGCCTCCCATTTTGGTTAAAGAAAGTGTTGCAAAAAGGGTAATGCATGGGGCTACTACTTATAATAGTTACTTAGATGCTTAGGCGCCCTGTCCATCAGCACGGCTGCTGGCCCTGCCCGGATCCGAACTTCTTTTTCATTGTTCTCAATTTGGGGCTCTGGCTGTCCAGTGTGCAATTACCCTTGAGGACTCTGGATCATAGACGTTGTTTCGATGAGCTATACAACTGCCCATCGTAAAGGAGAACGGCTTTGCGGCCACTTCTTTTCGCGCGGGTACCATCGCATGGTAGTCAAACTTCGTCGTCCGTCATCTCTCCCCATCAGGTAACCGACGAATCCTTCATCTACATTTTTGACTCGCGACTTGGCTCTGACGTCGAAATTCTTACGTTTCAGCTCTCGTTAGCGACTCATCAAACCCAGAAGACGGCGCCCAATTGCTGAATGGAAGGATATTAGTTGCCTTCCCAGAAATTCCGTTAGTGCCCAGGTTTATCCTGCGTAGCTGAGGGCAGGAAACACCGGTGGGTCAAAAGGTCGGGAGTTTGCGGTCTTTGGTGTCCTTGCCTTGACACTTCTTACGGAGGTAAAAGCAGCGCATCCAGCTGCGACGTCTTGCTGGCGCCCCACATAGGTCGTTTCTCGCGTTGAGCTGGCTTCCGTGGTACACATACTTATACGTCTCAATGAGACTGACTTCTTTCAAAAGTACGGGTGTGTTGCAACTCATCCAGACGATGAAGCATCTCAGAAGCGTGTTTTGAAGATTCTATGACTAAAATGATGTCGTCGGCAAACAGCAAATGATTAAGACTCACACCGTCAATGTTGACGCCTACGTGCTCCAGTTCCAGCGACGTAAAACATGCCTAGGCAAACGGAAAAGAGATTTGACGATATGGGATCAGCCTGCCGTAACTGCTATCAAAATACCAGTGTAGGGAGGATGAAACACTGTTACTTCCGAGGTAACATTCCCGCGGTACATCCACGATTCTTCCATCACCTTGCTCTTCGAGCGCCTTGCAGACCTTCACTGGGTCCATCGAGTCGAAGGCCTTCTTGGAATCAAAGAAAGTCATCACGGGAGAAAGGCGATGCTCACGAGATGCTTGATGAGACGTCGGCAAGTTACAACGTGGTCCAGGGTGCTGAAGTTTCGACGAAAACCCGCTTGTTCTGTCGGTTGGGTTTCTTCTAGTGGTCTTCGGATACGTGGCAATACACCGTGTGAGCCTTATAAAGTAGCGGTACAAGCGCGAGGGCAATACTTCACTAGAACTTCTTTGTCGCCTTTCTTGGACAGCAGCACCATCGACGACTGCTTCCATGCTTCGGTGCCGTACATTAGGCCAAGTAGAGAGTGTACTTCTTTGCAAGTACTCTATACAAAGGGAGCTTGCAATCCTGTGAGAGTTCTAGCGTGATTTCGTCTTTTCCAGGTGCTTTACCTTAAGGCATTGTTTCTATTGCATGGCGCTCCTCCGATGATAGAAAAGGCAGCGCTTCTTTCAGAACTGGTCTTCTTTTTTTGGTGACTGGAAGTCCCGATTTAAACATGGCGGGCCAGAATGTTGCCAGGATTTATTCTTTCTCAGATATGAAGCAGCAAAGAGTTCATGAAGCAGGAAAGTTCCTTTTGCAGTTTTCAGGCACGAAATCTCGGGACGGTGCTTGCAGAGTTGCCTTTTTCACCCTCTTCGAACTTCGCCCGTTTTCTGCCTCAAGAAGTTTCGATATTGCAAGCCTAACATGATCAACAGCAATTAGTTGCCTACATTCTATCTAGCAAGGTGTATTCCAAATGTTCACTTGCCGATCTACATTTCTTCGCTGTTTGAGTAGAGCGCGAGTAGACGCAGATGCGACCAGAAGTGTGGTTGGGGGCAACATTGCGGTAGCTGTTTGCGATTGCCGTTATTGTTTGAACGAGGTTCTGGTAGCCAGCGTTGATATCAGCCACAATTTCACACAGCTCTTCGTTTGCAAGCCTCGCGATCGCATCATGATTCATCACGGTGGGCAGGGCCACCTAGAGCGTATGTGCACCAGACGCGTGAAAGTGCAGTTGAGGTGGAATCGCCTTCGTAGCAAACGATATTCGCTCCCAGTTCCGAAAGACGGTACAACAGCAACATCCGTCATGATTCCTCGGTCGCATAAAATGTGGTGATTTTCGTGGCAGTGCTGTCCTTTCGGGGATGTATGAGTTCTTCTTCTCTGCAGTGCCTTGACTATTGCCGTGGTAGAGATGGTGGAACATACAGGAACTCTTCTTTCCCCAGCTTCGTTGCGCTCGTCAGCGGAATGCGTTATGAAGACTCTTGACCTTTCGGTACCAAATTCAAGCGTTGTCCCCCATCACAACGACGAGCCACGTTGGCTGGGCACAAGCTCCTCGATTTTTTCAGAGAACAAGTCATACTGCTCTTCATCGCTGCGTACTGCAGGAGCTTAAGCCTGTATATGATGATTTCTTTATGCCTCTCCTCCCTTACTGATGACCACAGGGAGGGGATACTTTTTTGTTTAGCCTCCGTCTAAGTTCACGTGCGAAACGGAGACTAAACTACTCTTTGATCCAACCAACTAATTAAAAGTTCGATAAAAGTACATAAACAATATTGAGATCCGAAAACAACTTTTGGTTACAACCCGAATGAATCAATTATCTTTTAGTACAAAATCAATTATGTTATTTTATTGCAAATCTCGGCAAAAAAAGGCACGCGATTAATGTGGCGAGTCGGTACCCATGGAACGCTACGCTCCATACATGCTTGGACAAGTTTGCTGACACAATCAGACCAACCCCTTCTGATGTTGTATCCATTTTGCGATCTCCCCAGAGCACCCAAGTTTCATCTCTCGAGGTACACTTTAAAGGTTTCTGACGCTGCATCTTGCCCAAGCAGACTACATGGTATTTGATCCGTTAGGTGATATATTATGTTATTATTATGTTATTCGGAATCGATGTCTGAGTATGAGAATGTTCTTTTTTCCTGCGTTTCTCCGCCTCTGTGACGCAGAGAACTACACACTTGTAAGGCGAACTCAGCGTCACATGCTTTTCCGTTGTGTTGACTCCATCTCGTAGAAGGTTTCACTCCTAACCTGGAGCCACACACGGCGACTACTGTAGAGCGAACACTGTCCAACTACAAACGAATTAGAATAATAGATGAGAATGCACTTTATTATAAGGACTAATCGGTCTCTATTCCGATTTTGATAAATCCTATCTCACCATGATGACAGCGTTTTCAGAAAATATTTCACGGTTGTGAGGGCTTTTTCATTCAAATTCCCGGAAATGTATGGTTTCATCATGAGACCGCATGTGACAATCCTAAAAAGTGTTTTACTAAAACGTAGTGGTCGCATGATAAGACCTTGAAACGAAGAAAGAAAACTACAGAAGGTAACTTACGCAAGAATTCCTGACATGTGGACACTTTCCGAAATTAGATATGACAAATACGGGAAAAACAGACAAACAAGAGGTTGCAGAATTGGTACGTCATATGACCATCTGTAAA
The DNA here is from genome assembly GCA_036418205.1 of Ostertagia ostertagi. Classification (NCBI taxonomy): domain Eukaryota; kingdom Metazoa; phylum Nematoda; class Chromadorea; order Rhabditida; family Trichostrongylidae; genus Ostertagia; species Ostertagia ostertagi. Next base: position 122,993 of record MU868395.1, read on the forward strand.
AGCAATTCAAAAAATTTCTTCAAGGAGGTGGATATCAATATCGGTTGCCTTACGCTTCTCTCCTCACTTATCCAATGCAATTGGAAAAAGGAAAGGGCAAGTTTGTTTGTTATATTCTAAGCAGCTGCTAGTGGTTGAGTAGGTTGAGCTTTTTCCAACAGGAAATTTCCAAAGATTTGTAGTTGGTTCACCAGTAATGATCGAAAATAAAACGTTAAGAGTGCTCAAAATCACATAGCGCACCGATGTTAAGACTGGGTTTGCGCTCCACCCATGCGGAAGTTTCGTTGGCTAGCCGTACCTGTGACACGATGAAAGCTTCAAAGCACTGGGTGGAAACACTTGGCTACCACAGCAGTAGAGCGCAAACTCCATGCAATGTGATTTCAAGGATTTTTGGCAGTTCTGCGAATTTACTGGTGGACCAATCAACACAATTACGTTCTTTCGCAAGCTATACACTATTAATCCTTCACTTTCCCACTCTCAGAAACTGATAGATTTTTCTCGAAATTCGTAAGAAAGTGGGTCTGGCTAAAAAGCTGCAGGTAAACAATATACTCGCATTCGACGGATCAAACTATACCCAAACGCATCAAAAGCAACGGACTAAAAGCGGGTGTCGCATATCACGAAGTCTGCTCCAACGGAACCACGGCCAGTCCCGGCGTACCCCATCTGCCGTCAGGTTCTGCCCCTTCGTCGTCGGTTCAGCAGGATCGCAGGGCATTAGCCCTTAGAACTTCTATTCTTGATGCTATTCTTAGTTTAACAGCTTGTGGTCGATCGGCGAGTTGAGGAAAGCGACCCGACGTGAGTTAGTTTAGTGCATTACTAAAATTACTAGTATTAATCATTATTAAGCTCATAAAACCATAAGAGTAGTCCAGTGCCATAAAAACTTATAACTATTCGTGTTAGTGTTATGTAGCAATAAGGGGTAAAACTCACACGTTATCTGCTTATAAATCAAGCATACTAGAGTCGGTTTCACGGTTGCCAAAGTCAGATAGCTGGTCTAGTTACTAGTAAGGATAGACAGTTCATTGCTAAGTTGGTAGGCAACGCGGGCTGCTAATGGTTGACTGTTTGTGCTCTTGTCATTCGTAATTCAACCGGGCTTTCCTCAGAAGTGGCACGCAAGCTCTCTCCTGTACCCACCGACTCGCAGCAGAGGGCCCAGTTTTGCGAGCTTGTGACAATCTTTCTTGATCTCTGCCTCATTGCTACACCATATCCCACCTCTGCTACCTGATAACATATTATTGTGCTCACTGTCTTTGACATTATAATGTTGAGAATAGGGTCAACCGTCTGTTGGACAAAGTGCAACGAGGGGGTGGGGTCGTATATGGGGGTGGAAAAGAGGGTATTTCGTATTTCGTGGGGTAGCGTTAATGTTACAGTAAGGGAAGGGATGATTTTTTATGGAGCGGAGAGCGGGTTAGGTTGCAGGTTGGGATTTAGGGTTGAGTGCGAAAATCCGCTTCATATCCGATATACATATACCCTCCCTCCCTCCCCCCGCTCGACGGCAATTTTGCAGGGAAAAGTGGGCGGAGTTGGGCTGTGTCGACTGCTCAGAATGAAATACAGAATCGTCCCTATGATGGCGATGTGGCGATGGCAGGCGAGGGTGGTAGTGGATGGTCGTAAAGGGTTAACCCTGAGGGGGGAGTCGTATCGAGGCCCTTTAGAAAGGAGGGTCGTAAAATTTTCGAAATTGGTCCAACGTGACGGTTGACCCTGGTTGAGAGGGCATGCCCGAAAGGGTGTTTTGGGGCAGAAATTACATGTCAGAGCTGATTATTGCCCTCTTCCTCTAGGAGCGAGTGTCCAAGAATACTCATCCAGCGCATCTTATTCAGCACTCAAAACTAGACGGATACGAAAACGATTCTTGTGCCTATCACCACATAACTCTCACGTTGTGACGCCACTTCCACCGCGCCGCTACAGCCCAAATTCCTTCACGTACACCTACTCTGTGAAAAATTGATTTTCAATGACCGTTCCCTTCAAATGTACATATTAGATCTGAAGCTCAACAAACTTTGTAGCGAAGGCGGTCACACAGACCCACACGAGACCAATCAGTATGCCACCAGTAGATACCATAGCGAAATTGATGAACGCATGAAGGAAATCCTCTCGAATTAAGTTTTCACTCCCAATCTTCGCCATGGATGAAAGCGAATGATACAGCACCTGTTGAATGAATTTTTTTCTCTTGAGAAGAAAAATTTCCGGAAGAAAGAGTGTACTTGAACTCCGTTGCCCTCATTTCTACAAAAAAAATTAAACCCAGGCAGTGGCAATCTTAAGAAAGAAACTTCCTTTTTGTTGATATAGAGGTGAACTAATTTTCCTCACTCATTTTCACTACAGGCATCGATTCCTGATCGTAAGGCTCTCAAAATGGGACCAGGGTCAAGAGTTCGGGTGTCATCCATGGCTTCTCTGAAAGGGACAATCCGCTGAATAGAGGTGAGTCACTGCTGCCGAAAATGAAAATAGAAGTGGGATTTTGGGTCGGTCAGAAATGAAGGAAAGGGAACAAATCTGCCACTGCCTCTTGAAATCACATTGCGCTGATCGTGTGATCGGTACCAGCCTTCCCAATAGAGCTCTTTCTATCAGTCAAAACTAAACTATAATATTTTTACCTTACTTTAAGAACTAAGCGAATAAATGGGAAGAGCATTACTAGTGCGGTGGCGTAGCTCAGCGCAGTGCAATTTAAAGGGTTCTCAGCAATGCGTTCAGTTTCTGTCACTACCTACCCGAAACACTATATCTACTCTCATATTCAGACGCAGTAACCCAGACGTACATGTTCCATTACGGTATGTGCCTTCAATGCAGATTCTATGATAGGAGGGCGTGTGAACAAAACCTTTCGAACGCCTACATTCGTCATTGGTGTATCTTGAAGAAGTGAGGGATTAGTGGATCAGCGAGAGGAATGGCGCTGCAAACACCACTGCTCGTTCTCTAGACGCGGTTTCCTAAAGACTTAGTTATTAACCACTATGTACCTAGCTGTTTTGTTTTCTTCTTAACTTTATAACAAAAGTAAAAATTGCACAGAGCTTTGGGATGACAAAATATATACGCTTTCTGAGAAAAAGACAAGCCACAATGCTTCTGATGGCCACTTCAACAAAAGTTTGCTTTTTTGTTGCCACTTCGAGTTCTTTGAGAGAGAGGGATCTACTGCCACATTTTCGAATACTTAAGACCATTAATCACTATTCGCATGATTTCATTCCATTCGTGTTTTGAAAATTTATCATTCAAAATTTAGGGGTATGATGTTTGGTGACCGCGCTCGCGATATCGCGCAGTTCCAACGCGGCCAAGCCAAAAATGCCAAACGCGCGATGGTGTCATGGAGTTGAACCATTTGCCGGGGAGTGCGGCTGAATACAAGTTTCGTAAAAACGGCAATATCAAATAGAAGGCAAGTTTTCAGCATAAAAGAAAATCGTAGAAACAGAATAAGGTTACGACGAAAGTGTTTAAGAATCTCAGAATCCGAACTCACGATAGTAACGGCGTCATTAAGTAATGATTCACCGAAGACGCAGATGTATAGGAGTTGATTTACATGAATTTCTTCAAACACGGATAGGACGGCCACTGGATCGACAGCCGAGATCAGAGTTGAGAATAACAGGATATCGATAAACGGTAGCGAATAATCATAGAGTGGTGCAAACGCGTAGATGAGACCAGCTGTAATCTGTTCATAATTGGAGTCAGTTCGAAAATATACTAGCTAATGAGCATACTTTTCTGATTCCCACCATTGGATGTTCAATTGTAATTGTTTATTGCACAGATTGACACTCATGCTAACAACGAGAAGAAGCGTAAAAACCCAGAAGTAACAAACAAACAAGCAAACGGAACGGTCCCTAAGAGCACCTATAATAACACTAAGAGCTACAAATGTAAAAGGAAAGGTAAAAAAAAACAAAGAACATGACAACAGATGTCAGGATATTAGATATTTTCCTAAGGCTTTCTTGAATGAACTCAGTTTGTCAGTTCAAATACCTAGTCTAAGCAGCCTAGTAAACTCCGGACTAGCTCTGTTAAAAAAAAATGGCGTCTCGCGGTTACGTTTGTCCTTAGCAATTAAAATTTTGTAGGGCATCCCCTAGTTCTAGACTCCCTAACAAATAGCAAGTTATTGGGCTTGAACCCTGAATGACCATGAAAAATCTTAGAGCGTTAACAAATCAAATTTCCTCCTTCTGAGTGCTAAAGTTTCAAGATTAAGATTAGCATTCCGAGTAGCTCCAGAAGGGACCTGATCATACTTGAAACCTATCACTCTCAGGAAACGTTTTCGAGTAAAACTATTTTGAACCCTCTCCCACGTCCCACATTCCAGTAGTGGTCTGATATAGTTTGTACCAGTTGGCGCCGCACGCATTGCGCGCACAACACTGATTTGCGGTGATATGTGAGGGTCGGCGAAAATTTTCGAATTCGGAACGATACTCTACGAACATCTGGCTTCTCAGCTAAATTCTATCAGCTCCATAATCGACGGCTTTCAACCTCTTTTTCTTCATCAACCAATATCCTCTTTTTCCCGATTTCCGGACAGCTTCTGGACAATAAATCTCGTGGCAAACTCCGCCTACTTCGGTGCGTGCCCCGCCCACCGATAACATCTGGCTCCCTTCCTTTCGCAGGCTTCTACCCCTTTTTTCCCCGGTCTCTGGGACCTCTTGGAACCAAATTACGACACTTTTGACGAACTCCACCCACCTTGGTGCGTGCTCCGCCCACTAATAGCAGTTGACCTCCTTTCCTTCGCCGACCTCTACCCCCCTTTTTCCCGGCCTTCTGGACTTCTTGAAGCCGAGTTATGAATTTTCGTCGCAAACTCCGCGCAAAAGATTGAATAATTTCATTGTCGCTTGATGAGTTTCATCCATCTTCCTCACTGAATGTGGCATGATTACATGACAAGTTATATTATCCATGTGTTATACCCACGTTGAATATCCACCACAGTGATAACACGTAAAGACATGAACTCTTCCAAACGTCGGATTTATAGTGGAGGAGATGTCACAGCGGATGCTTCGAGCGTCAATCAGTGTCCAGGGTATACGTAAGATGAGCATGCATTTCATATGACGCGCGAAATGGGTCACGGTAGCCCTAACCCAGCGCTGAAGTTACTTGTGCAAAGTATGACATTGGCCTAAAGACGAACGTGTTAAATGCGGGCCGAGGGGCTTCAAGCGTCCTTGTCGCGCACTTTCAGCTGCAATGGGGTAGGACATCGATGCGTGTGCCCGACTATCACGATCTAGGATGGGACAAGAGAATGTGTCCGAGCCCGGACAGTGCCTTCAATTTTAGTCGACTGGTTCCCATTTTGCAGATCTATAAATCAATGCTTCACAGCGAATGTGGAAACGAAGCAAACTGCTTTGTATAGCAGATGAACTTATCTGAATGGTGAATGGAAAGATGTAAAAGACCAAAATTTCGAAGGAAAAGTTCCTATTCAAAAAAACGACATTTATTGCCAGACAACCTAATGGATATGATAGCATGTTTTATTTTGACGAGAATAGAATTTTTCACAAGACAAATATCATCGTCTAAAGTCGTACCTATAGCGATTATGTTGAACACGGTCCCAACAACCGCATAAAGCAGAATAGTGCCAAGATTTGTAAAGAAGGCATTATTTGGTAGAAAATAGCCGGCGTCAAGTGCAATAGGTGGTAAAAGATACAGAAAGAAAAGATCTGAAAATATTTACATTTCTAAACTTGATGATAAGGACTAATTCACAAAGTGTCCCAAAACTAGTGTTCTTCATCCCGCTGCTGGCTAGACGTGCAATCTCCTCGCGACTTGTGCAGGCCTGCACCATGGTTTTGAGAGCAACTTTCTCTTCGCAGGCTGATTATCGAAGATGTAAAGAAAGCAATTAATGCGTAAAAGCTGACTTTGATGATCAAAGCAGTCACGTGATCGCTTCAAAAGTTGCGCGCACGTAATTTTTCGCCCCCTGTCTCTGTAGTGGCGCCTGTCATGTATAAGTCACAGGATTAACATCCGTCCCTCGACTTTGAACGCTTACAGAACTAAACAGCTCTATGCAGCTCGTTGACGCTGCAAGAAGAACACAGCCTAATTAAAGTTCCGTGGTGTAGCGCATGAAACTTGAATTTTATTAACTCATTCGTGACAATGTCAGCGACCGGTGGCTGACAAAGCTCTCACTCGGGACAATGGTATTACTGTGGCTGCAGGGCTTGAAATGGAATTTGGAAAGTTTTCTTCCATGGACAGAATCTTCATACCCTCGCTCATCTACGCCAGCCCTGGGCACAGGAAATCTCCCTTCCCTCGGATTTTATTGAAGAAAAATCTTACGCTGCTGCTATTGCGTGATTCTGCGCGGTCGCGAATGGGTTAAACGATGACTTCAACTGACTGACGGAAGTGTACGGAACGTTCTTACCTGGATGCAGATAAATGTCCAAAACCCATAACTCATCGAGTATCAGACCAACAATCAATCCAAGAACAATCAGAAGTGCAGACTCTGGGAAAATTTTCGCCAACACATTTGATCGATGGAACACTGTAATGAGAGCGATTGTGGCGATATTACTGGGAAGATCGCCATTCAAAGTATCACTGAGAGCTGTGCTTTCCCCATTAAAGCTCTTCAACTGTAAAATCCATTTTCCCTGCTCAAACAACGTTTCCTCAACTGGTAACACTTCTACGATGTGGGCGTACGTCGACATGTCTGAATAGAGCCGGCTGGCTGTCTGTCGAGGGGCGGTAAAAACACGTTTTTATATAAGATAAGAATTCTCATAAAGGTCACGTTGTGATGCTAACTGACGTTTCAAGTTACGAAAACACCAACAGCTTCAAATGTCATCGGCGATGGTAATTAATGAAAATCTGAAAATCAAACGGCTAAGCGGACGCCCAAAGACCGGAGCGTCGATGCCGAAAGTGAAGAGAAAAGGAGAACTAAAGATGCCTCAGAAGGCTTCCCATTGAACCTACCCCAAAAATGGGGAGGGGGGCAGTTTTTCTAGGGAACGTCTGATAAATATTCTCCCTTCTCCAACTAATCAATGGATAGATCTTTTTAGAGATTGTTGCCTTTTCCGCCACGGGTACATATGCTGGCGGTAAGACCGATGATGGATGGCCGTCATCGCAATACCTTAGATGTCGGGGGAACATTGCGGGAGAAACAGGTGTATAGATAGGTGCAGAAAAAGAAATGAAATACGTTTTCGGACGAAAGTATTCTACATAGCAGAAGAATATCTAGAAAAGTTGACTGATACGTTAATATTTGAAGTAGCAGGAGAAGTGGAGAGATGTCAGGACATCCTTCGCATGGAAATTCGAAAACTTAACACCTGGGTTGTTCACAGCGACCATTGTATACGCTACCTTTTCCGTATGCATTGCTCCAGCGCAATGTGGCTCCGGGGAGGGTGGGGGCAGCCCGTAACATTGCGTCGGGTTCACGGAAACTTCCAGTTTCGGGACTAAGCTTCGAAGGAGAAGGGGGAATCTAAGATGCGTTGGCAATTTTCATTCGCTTGTGTATTCACCCCTTCCCGGAGGTCTCAGTCCTAGTGGCCTTCCAACAGACAGCCCCCCCCCAGAGGCACATTGCGCCTTGCTTCGGCTATTGTTTGAACAAGGAGTGCATCACAAATTGGAAGGTCAGGAAACTCACAAATTCTTGCCATTATAATAAGAAATAGCCAAGCAGAAATGAGAAGCGGAGTGTTCACATCGTGCCATTGCAAAGCGGAAAACATTTGAACTCCTGGTTTGAAAGTTGCCGCCACTATTGGCCACTCTGGGAAAGTCTGAATAAAAAAAAGGCAAATTTATAGTTTGAGGGCGAGCAATAATGGGCTGTGACAAAACAAAATGTTATATATCACCCGAAAATATCACCCCATTGAGCTTGGCCTCATCAGAGATAACTGAAACCCTTTCTCGGAATAAAACCGGTTCAACGACAACGTAAGACGGAAAAAACGAAGATCATCACGGAAATCAAGACCAAGACAGAACATAACTCTAAGATTGTACAAAACATCAACAAGTACTATCCATGCAGCAGAAGAGCAGTCAATATGGCTAATGCGCTGTGATGATTTTGATCGACTGCCGATCGTTACGTCTGAGGGGCGTGGCGGGCGTTGTCTCAACTGCTGCGTGGCGCCCGAGAACCGCGAGAATTCACGAGTTATGTATGGAAGTGAGACTATTTGCTGAACAAAACCGACCGACAGGCGGCATGTCACGCTGATGAAACGGGAACTTTCGAGAGTCTGAAGAAGGAGAAATTCTCGATTTTTTCATGGCTGTTAACGCTTTTGAACGGGTTTCATAGCAGTTTCTACGATTTGGGATAGTCAGTGAGACATTGCAGCATACATACAGTTGTACGCGCATTGTGAGGGAATCAATCTTCTTCACCAAGTCTTTCATCACTGTGACTTTAAAGTGCAGTCAGAAGAACACCAAAAGTGCTCTACAAGTGGGAACAAAAGTTAGGAAATCCGGTGAAAATAGAGTTGGAGGAAGCCATAGGCAGAGGATATCTCTAGCGCGAAGCATAAAGACTTTTATAGTACGCTCTTTATGACAAGGCAGGGATGGCCGAGTGGCTAAGAGTGTAACTCATGTCTGCACCTCTGAAAAGCGCGAGTTCATTCCCTACTGAGGCCTCAAACCATACCAGACAGAAACTGCAGCCGAAGTCGAAACGGAAGTGGGGAAGAGTAGTCCAGGGAGCTTCTGAACAAGAAATTCCCTCACACGAACAACTCACAGGCGGAAGCCACAGTGGGTCCCATCACACTCTCGACAGAGGATGAGGACGTGCACTACAGAGGATGAGGACGTGCACTAGAGAGCGTGGTGGAAGGGCGGTTGGTGCGGATGGAGTATCGATATAGGCTGGCAAAACGCTTGTAGAGCATGAGATAAGGTGGCTCACGCACCTTTTGAACACAGCAACTGCGGAAGGAAGGATGCCGGATGCCTGGAGGACAAGTCCCATCGTTGTCATTTTCAAACAGAAGGATGACGCGATAGTCTGCTCCAAATACCACGGGATCAAGTTGACTGCTCATACCATGAAGCTGTTCAAACGACTGGTTGACTCGAAGGTGCGGGAGCTGGTTCCGATTTTCCAGAAACAGTTCAGATTCATTCCCGAAAGGACAACAACGGATGTCATCTCAAGGCATTTGATTAAGAAGTATAGAGAAAAGCGCCGACCATACTATGTAGCCTTCCTCGAGCTGGACCAAGGCGTTCGACCGCCTACCGCGAGCAGCACTATGGAGGGTCAATCGTGCCAGAACACCTGATTTCGAGTGACATGCACGAAGGAGCCAAACGAGCTAGCTATACGTACCCCGCACACCCTAACGAAGGAGGTGGACATCACGGTGACACTATGCAGATGCCATGATAAAGAGATTAGAGACCATCCTTCCCGCTGACGAGATCGCGCTGGTACAGATAGTAGACAGGAATAGCAGGAAGTGCTGAAAGAAGGAAGGCTTTGGCTTGATGTAACGATGACCAAATTCCTGGGTGCTGGAGAAGGCACAGAGCCATTTGTGGATCGCTACAGAGAAACCTTGGGAAGAGTGGAGGACTTCTGATACCCTGCGAGCGATCTAGCCGCCGATAGCTGTGTGAATCAGGCGGTGAAGGCGCTTATCAACGCTGCATGGATGAAATTCAGGGCGTCTACTGAAATCATCTGCGATCGAAGGTGCTCCAAAGCGCTCGAAAGAAGGTTCACCGGACAGTAGCCTGCGATGCTATACGGCAGCGAGTGCTGGCCCGTGGACCGGAATCACGAAAGGCAGCTCCACACTGCTGAGACAAGGATGTTGAGGTGCGCCTGCAGCTAGGCGCGCTGAACGTGATCAGATACAATGATGTCGAAGCGGTCGTGCAGACTGTCCCTGTCCCAATTAAAGTAACGTCTGCGATGGTATGGACATGTGCTACGGCGGCCAGAGGATCATCCGATAAGTACAGCGACGGGCTTCTAAGATGGCATGATGCCGCGAGGAGCCTCAAGGAAGAGGTGTAGAGACGTGATCAAGGAGCACCTAAGTCAGGTCGCGGCCACGGTAGAAGAAGCCCTAGACAGAGAAAAGTGGCGATGATTGACAAAAGCGTGTGATTAACGCTAGGGGAAGAGGGAAGAACAAGGAGACGCTAATCAAAAGTAACCCATTGATAGAACCGACGAAATGCCCTACATCATGGGTATCCAATCCATTTTTCTTTTCTCTACTGACTGTGGAGCTCCCATCTCCACCCTACCCTTTCTCCTGACCCTCAATGAAAAAAATCTGTCTCTTGGCTCAGAATCGCTTCTCCGCTACATTCCAGGCTAATTCAGCTAATCCTCATCACAGAGCTTCTGTGTATGAAAGCGTTCAAGAATTAAAGCTTTAACCGATTTATGATAAGCTCCTAGTTCGCTACAATTGTAGCAATCTTACAAATTACCATTTTAGCAAACATCAGCTTTCTAGTCCGTCACCCACAATCAAGTGGTGTTCTGCAAAATGTCACGAAGCGCGGACTAAGCTATTCCTTGGAGGCGGAGTTCGATTAGAAGGCAGCCATCAGTATCAAAGTGAGGTAGAGGCGGTTAGTGGTGACGGAATGGCCGTTGATTTCCATATCGATACAACTCTCATCGGTGCTAGCTCTTCAACGTTAACCGTTTCTCCGCTAAGTGAGAGACCTACGGCAAGTGGTTTACCAGTCGGTGGGCGATCAGCGGCGATACCAGCGCGGGACGGCTATGTTAATCGCCGATTTCATATCCCTCGGTGTGAATGCGTGTCGGTCCTCACCCTTAAGTTGTGCGCCTGCCTTCCAACTAGGCGCGTTTCTCCATCTTCGACCTTCCACCTTACAGTGGAATCGCCCTTCGTACTGCGGGATATGGTAGATGATTACTTCGCCACAGTGCAGTCACAAGTCAACCACTCACTAGAGTGTGCGGTACCTGGCTACTCAACATTACATGCTAGCCGCTATCTCCAGGTTATTAATCAGATTGCCTGGGCTCCTCCCTATTATTTATTTCCGGGAACATCCGCCTAATAGTGAGTGTGTCTCTGTTGAGAGACTGCTAACTCCTCACTGGACACTTGAATCTACTAAAGCCGTTCCTTTGAAATGGGGCACATTTCCCTACGACCGGAGCCGCGACGAGTAAACATCTTCTCAAGTGGAATGTCAACAAAAACAAGTGCACCATCGATAGTGGAGGCGTTACAATGGAATGACACCAAATGATGTTCAAGGCACAACCGTCTCAACTAGATCTATTTACCCTCTGCGGATTTTGCTAACTTGGTTGGCGATATGCATCGTTCTATGGTAAGTTCCTTATTGAAGCCATTGGAACATCCTGCATCACCTTTCCAATGCGATCGGAAAACGTCTCCTTTCAGCCTTCTTTTTTCTGCGATTGCGTTCGTCTCCTTGCTCAACAAAAACATTCTTCCCAACGAACTAGGACCTCAGTCAATTCCGTACACTAATGTACCTCGCCGTTACGACGTTCATTTACAGTTTGATACGGAGTACAATCGATCGAACACGGTAAGCTTTATGAAAGCACAAAAATGAGTTAGTCACTCAAACTAAAGCGTAAAATTTATCAAAGAGGAAGAGAAGTTGCAGGGGAAGTTAAATTCATCCAGAATAATCAGGAAGATTTGGTGACGAGGTGCGAAAGAACCAGCGTATCCTAAAATAGCGAGCAAGTGAATTTAGTTCCGCAAACGCAGGGCAAAAGAGCGAACGACGGTGTGCTTGGGATGATTAGGTACACGTAGCAAGCATGCGAGGAGCTTCAGCAAATTTGAAGTGTAGAAGACGGCATCTCCTCATTATTGAATTCTTTATTTGCAGAGATGTCATCTTTTCAAAACTGTGTTCTTGACGACTCACCGTTTTGCAGATTTCATTGGAAGGGGGGGGGTGAGAGGTGGGAAGGAAGGTGAGGAGGAGGTTCATGTAGGCGCAGCCATTTCCTCTACGCGATTTCCACCGCGGCTGGCATCCCAGGCGAAAATCTCTGCCTCCCTTCCAACTTGCAGGGTCTCCCGAATCCGGGGCCCTTTCAAAAATTAGACTCTCCCCTACGCTGCGCGAGCTTGTCACCCGCCACCGCAGGGGACGGTATCACAACTAATGCCACTTCCGTACCTATATCGAATTTTACTACCTAAACCTAAGTCTGGCTGCCACGTCGCCAATCACATAATGCATGACATTGGCGTCGTACATCGCGCGGGATTTGGCGAAACCACTCCCTAGGGCGAGACGTGTGAAAGAATTGTGAGTAGGGCGCTTTCAAAGCCATTGTGTAGTCAATCATGGAAACCAGGTAAGGCCATTTGGGGAAATCACTACTTCCCAAATACGCGCTGGAACCAATCTATTGTCCGATTCATTGGACATTACTGAATTCATTGTGAAAATGCGAGTTTTTGGTTCTCCAGTAATCAAACTCTTGAAAATTGGTACTCTGGCAGCTTACTGAAAAAATAAAAGAACTGCTACTTTTCAAAATGATGCCACTTACATACTTTGCAAATCTATCACGTGGAATTTTTTGGCTCTCAAACGACAGCTAAAACACCACTTTCACTCTTAACTCTTCTTTTTTTATCCTAACATATCGCGCTGGAACGTTTTACCTTCACCTTATTAGGTACTGAATATCTCAGTGTCGTTTTTTCACCACGAGTTTCGAACCAGAAATATTTCGATTCAGAATTCGGGTAGTGAAGCAGCATATTCATCGAATGACTCATTAGCACTTTCCCATTTACCAGTTTGAGTGGAAACCTAGTACGATTAAAGCTAGGAATTTTTTGAGTCGAAAAAGAGAGGTAGGTCGGTTTTGACATCATCTGACAAATCATCCCTCTCACTTGCTATAAAGTTAGGCTTGGACAAAAGAAGTATACAGCTAGTCAGATTAGGATCTGCACTATATGGTGGAAAAGTTAGAACTTACCAGCTCGACTGGACAATTTTTCCCGGAGTCTTTTTTTGCCACATTGGTCAAGAACGCACCTTTTTTCAGAACACGCGAGTAACAGGTGAGCACATTTATTAGAATTTCTTGTGCAGTTAACTTTGCTAAAGCATTTGTGCACCATTGATTAATCAATACTAAAGTGTCCTACCATTTCAGCACAAGACTGGTGCAGCCCGTCTCGACTGAATTCACTAGGGCCACCTTTTTGACGACGATTGGGGGCATCACTTCAAATTATTGACCAGAAATATTTCGATTCAGAATCCGGGTAGTGAAATATTTCTGGTCAATAATTTGAAGCTTGCTCTTCACTGTCTTCTGAGAAATGTACGAGAAACCGATGACAATTTTAAATGGTAGTATTCCCTCCAACAAATGCAATTTTGGTTTGGTGGGCGGGAGTTGTAGCTCTCAGCAAGAATTTTGAAGCATTTGGTAAACACATGTGAATTTGCACACTGGACCCAGGAATTTTCAAAAAAAAAGAATAAAAACTGGGGGAAACTTAAATTGTAAACCACCAATGGAAAACGACATAACATAACATAACATATTTCGTAGTATTGATGAGCAAAATGGACTTTCTGGATATTGATTTTCCATAATAGTCGGCCACAAAACGTCCTGAACTAAGAAATACGACACTAACCAGGAAGGTCTTTCAGGACATGGAGCCCTTTTTGAAAACGGGTTTTTTCATGATAAAGGGGCACATGTATGGAGTACAAAACTAGGCTCCATTTTTTCTGAGCGGCCCTACTAATGCCAAAAAAAGGTATAAAAAATCGGTCGAGGGATCGGTCCCGGCCGATGACAAAATTTTGCATTTCATGTTAAATAACTCCAAATATTACCGCCATTGAAAATAATTAGTTCTTACAATCAGGGTCATCATCAACCTTTCTGATTAGCTTTCAGCCCAGAAGTGGGGCGAAAATTGTATGGCGCTAAAGCGGCGCCAAGTTGGTGCCCGAGGAGGCTATAATGGCGCAATATCGCGCCTCCATCAAAAATGGACGTCAGATACGTAATCAGCGCCTACGATTACCCTTATAGCCGCAGTTTTTAGAGAAGATCAAGATTTCGACCCGAATTCAAAAATTGGGCCAAGGGTTAGCCCATAGTCAGTACGGCATGCACGCTTCCTACTTGGAGACAGCTTCGAGATGACAGCAAGCGGCACGTTTGGGTGATAGTTACACTCCCACCGCAGTTCCTGTCCATGGTGCGATCTGGCATCACCCCCTGATCTCGTCGATGCATGGCGTATGCGTGGGTGGACACTGGCATACGTGACGAGCATCCTGGACGTTCCTCAACGCCAGCAATCTGCCTTTAAGGGAAATGGAGTAGGTGTTCCTTGCGAAGAAAATGACAACTGTACTTTTGTGGCGTTCGTTAGATGCAGTTGATGTGATCCGCGCCTGGGATTCAGATGCTTCATTGAGTTTACCATAACTGCTAGTTATTTATTGCCTGTAAACGGAATTTCGTTCACGACTGAAAAAACATAGGTACTACGAAATATCGCAGAATTGTGGGAGAAAGTTTTTGGAAATGACACCTATAGGCTTTATGTTCACGCGCAAGCACATGTAAATGCAAAAAAGTGATAAACGGAAAAATGCAAAAATCAAAGCATGGAGGGGAACCGAACCAAAAACCTCGAACAAACCGTGCCAACCATAGTCCATCACGCTATACACTCGACCATCTAACCACCGCTGCTCAACGAATGGCAACGACTCTGACGAAACTTCCTTGTGCTTTTGAGCACTTATTATATTCAACTTTTGGTTATTGGTGTTTATTCCACGCTGCTTTCAACTTTTGGTGCCACGGAAACCTTCTATTGTGCGTCCACTTAACATGAGTGATATAAACCACGTTGTAATTGTGAAAGCTCCAATTTTTGGAGGAATTTTTTTACTCATTTTTTTGGCATTCACAGGGCCGCTCAGAAAAAATGGAGCCTAGTTTGATACTCCATGCATGTGCCCCTTTACCATGCAAGAAACCGTTTTCAAAAAGGGCTCCATGTCCTGAAAGACCTTCCTGGTAAGATATCCGGTACCTAATAGGATTTGGAAGGTTGTATTCAATTTTCGCTAACGACACTACGCCTCATACGATATCTCCCCTCTACATACCTCGTTCCATAGAATTTGAATTTTTCATTCGAAGACTCTTTTCCGTGCATGGAACTTTGTACGCTGCGGCTAGTGCTGCATGATGTATAATACAATGGTTATGAGTTTAAGGAAAACACCAGCTTTGAGTGCATGATTACTTTGATGGCGATGTTTACGATTAGAGGGCAGCCCATTAGAATTAAGGTAGGGGTGTAGTGATCCCGGGATGGAGAAAAATCCTCCCCGAAAATGGGGTCCACTCTTTCCCCTTGTCCGCCGAGCCCTCCACTAGGTAAGCTTCTCTATCGCCGACCTTCGACCTTATCATGGCGTCCTTAAGTAACATATGTGAATGACTCGGACACCGTTTTATTTCCGAATATCAGGTACCTCCTGTACCCCTCTATCACAGACTAATTCAGAATGGCAGTGCACTCATTGTTTCGTGCAAAAGTTTGGTCAATTTGTTACATTTATTGAGTAGCCTTGTACTACCACGTTTCAGTCGTTTCATGGAAAAGTTGCACTGTTCTTCAACACTCGTCATCAGTCACAACGCCTTTACCTACACAGAGGCAAACACATACGAATAACCGACTTCAGTTTAAGAGCCATCGATCAGTCAAATGATAAACGAACATTGAAGAAAGGAACGTACAACGCTGCTGTGAGTGTATATCTCATATTGAATTTTTTTCTGATTTTTTTTACTTGAAAAAGGTTCCAGTCCGAGATCCAAACGTTCGTTCTTTCTATCGACACTGCAGCAGATGCTCTGTACTTGTTTACAATAGAATTCACAGGAACAATGAAGGTCGAGAACGGGCCTAAAGAATTCATTTATCCTTCGAGCAATGGAGAGAAGAGGTTTGTTTTTGTCTTCTTTCCTTATCCAGGTGCCATAGTAAGCAAAATTTAGATTCCTATCCTGTGTTCATGCTCCAAAATGTTTCTTATGAAGAAAAGGTGGAGGAGTATAGCAAGCTGGCTCCTCCTATCACGAGCAAGGCCCTAAGGTTATATCCCCGATCAAACAACGTCTAGGCCAGAAGAACCTTTCATCTTTCTGGGGTTTGATAATTAGCACGAGACTTGTTTAGAAGGAAAAGAACACTTACAGATATCGGATGACTAACAGGTCGTTGTATGTAGTTCAGATTGCATTCAAGACCTCTACGTTACTGAATGAAATTATTTTCTAGAAAATTTTTGAGCAAAAGTTAAGAATAGCTTGTGGCAGGACATCATCGATGCGCACCGGGTGGACAAAGAAGCCAGTCAGTAATTGTCAGAGACGATTTCGACCTATATCGTTCTCCAAGTCACTGTCTACGAATATCTCCCTAACCATGACTTAACGATGGCGACCAGTGACGTCTTTAACATGTTCAGTAAGAACATCCCTCTCCGCCATAACGTACATCCAACTGGGGGAGGGGGAGGGAGGGGAGAGAAAAGTTCACCAGCGACGCTGAGGCGAGCGCGTGCTGGTGACTTCAAAATGACGTCAAAGCTACGGTAGGCTCAAAGGACGGGCAAGCAGTGGCCAGCGCCGCTGCCACTTTGCTTGGATAGTGCTGGGTTTCTGGCAGTTTGTGACTTGTTCAATCACTTGTGCCACGACCGAAGTGGTCGTGCTACTTACAAGTACCATCCTCACACTAGGAAATAAATTTTTTTGAAAAGATAGGGGAAGTGAAGGCCTTCACATGTAAACCGTTTGGGGTACGCAGCCAACCTGAAGTTGATTAACCCTTAAACTACGACTTTTTTAAAAAGAGCTTATCGATTTGTTTGTGAAGTAACAGTCGCTCCTAGCAAGAACCAATCATCTGTAGAAATTTGGCTGACGCGCGCTGGGTTTGAGCTGGGATTCGATCCAGAGACCATATTCGCGGCAGTGGCCCCTCCTGTTACCACATCATCTCCGCTCGAATGAGCATTTTCAAACATTTCAAGGACCATTAAACAAATACACATTTATCACATCTCATTGTGGAACAAGGCAATGTCCGGTTCGGAACGCACTTGAAAAGAATAGCAAGCCGCACTCTGTAGTAGTTGCTGCTCTCCTGCCAACAGGCTGCGCTACCGGCTGCTTCTCCTCTAACGAATTCTCGCTGGTTTTTATGCTCGAAAGCTGCGTCATCATAGGAGTGTTCTGCTACCACTTCCGTATCAAAAGAACTGACAAAACTCTGGAGATTGGAATTTCTTTTTTGAATTTGTAAAGGCTGCCTTCCGCTAACCGGCTTGCGGCCGATAAAAACCTCCATCCATCATCAATTTACTTATGTTTCACCTGTATCGCAATAATTGAGGGAAATATTAGAACCATTAAAACAATACAAAGAGTGTGGGACTCGAAAACTACCTTTTCGGGAGCTGTGCACAACGCCCAGTGACCTGTGGAGCGACTTGCTTATCAACATATCCAGCGTAACTCGCTTAGACTTCTGATACTTTGCTGACAGAGTAAGAATTACCAAGTTTCTAGTTGTGCATAGTTCCGCCATATGGGCCCTCTGATCTCAATAAGTGCCAAAACTGTGGTAGTGTCTTTGACTACGAAGTGGGACACATGTGTGCCATCAGTAGTCAAAGATTAACTTACTCAGGGTGTGTCGCTTTAGCTTTTGACGACTAATTGTCATAGTAGGAACTAAAAAGCTTCTATATGTGCACAGTTCAGCCATCAAATGAGCCCTCCTGGCTCAACATTCCCTGGAACTATGGTAGTGTCTTTGACTACCAAGTGGGACACATGTGTACCACCAGTAGTCAAAGGGTTAAACATAAGGAACACAATAATAAGTTTTGGAATGAAAAAAAAGAATGAAAAGCTCGAAAAATAGGTCAAAAAATGTGTTGATTCGGAGACAAGTTTGAAACAATTGAACGCTGCACGTAGCCTCCATTTATGCTTCTGCCGAAACCTCCGAAGATACACTGCAGCAATCAAATACCAAAACTACTGGGAAGACTTTTGGCCTTTTCCTAAAGAACTTTGTCAAAAGTGTCGCATTATTTTCTGGACATCCCAATAGTATGTGTGCTGTTTGCAGGTACGGCGTATGGTTTGCCACGATTCAACGAAATGGCAAGGGATTGCGCTACTTATTCCCTTGTATGGATTCAAAAGAATTCCCTGCTGAGTACAATATCACCGTTACGCGGAAGACATCTCTGCGAACTCTTTCTAACTTTGCCGCAAAGCGTTCTGTTGAAAGGTGAGGATTCTGTGTAGTCTGAAACTTTGAAGGTAAAAGTCGGGCTCAATAAGGGGGTATTATGGCGACTGAGACTGAGTATAGGGATGCGAAGTGGAACGACAGTGGAGAAGAAACTGAGAAAAACCGTCGACAAGGTTGTTAACAAAACCCTCTTCCCCACTAGCAGTGAAGGAGGCTGGCTCGGGAAGGAGGCACGTACAAACAGGTTTTCTTGAGATGTCGGTCGCTCTATCGTTTGATACGGCAATCAACTTAGTTAATTTCACACGTTATGCCAGCCACGCCACGATGTGGGGGGTCGGAGCGGCGAATGCGCTTGATACGTGCCCTGAGGCATTACTACGACGCCGTTTGGGATTCTGAGCATGGTAACGTCTCTGTGGGTGCGTAGCCATGCACAAAGACGACAAAAGGGATTGGTTTGGTCCACTAAGCGTGGCTCGTGCCTTTACCTCACCACGCTCAAAGATAACAGACATCGTCTACTGTAATCATGGAATTTATCATAACCAGAAGTCGATGCTTTTAGCCGACTTCTTCACGAAGTTAACAGAATGAGCAAGCTCAAATAGTTTTCTTTCGATAAAAACGTCCAAATATAGCTGGTTATATCCATTGAATGACCGCCGTAAGACTGTCACTGTTGGCGGTGAGGAACTAGCACGTGTAGACAGAGTCAACCCTGCGTTGCGCAGTTCTCAACGGCCACGATGCGCAGTTTCCCCCCATTAGACACGCTCTCCAGCGCGAACATTCACAATCGCATGCTGGAGCCGTCTGTGTCTCCGCCCACACAGCTGGCGTTGAGGATCTCTCGACGTGCCGTTGCGAACTGCGCAAGCAGGGTTGACTCTGCGTGTAGACCTGTTGAACGAGTGAATAAAAAATAGTTTCACGCAAAACTTCCCCATTCCCCAAACCTGGCCGAACTGATCACATGCGTCGCTGATCTATGAGCCTCTTCGACTTTGCTCTTTATACCAAGAGCTGTCTAAGAGATGTGCTCATATGAGGTCTTTTCCTCTCGAAAATTTCATTTTTGACTTTGCGCATAATCTTTTATATCTACAACCGACACCTTTATGCGGAGATAAAGAATTTAGTTTCCGTGCATGATATCTTTCAATTCAAAAATGTTTCAGCGGCGAATATTTTATGACTGACTACTTTCCACCGACGATGATTTTGTCTCCATACCAGGTCGCCCTTGTCTTATGCGATTTCCAGTACAAAAGAGAGATCTACAACGGGACTGCGGTGAGACTCTAACATGGCTGCTTTTACGATTTTTTGGTACTATTTACCTTTGCTGTCTCTCTCCTCGAAAGCTGGGCCAGATTTGTTGGAAAGTTGTTTCACGGGGCATTTCAACTCACACGAATATCAAATCAATTTAGCGAGCAAAGGCTTGACGCATCACAAGAGCCGGCGCCAAAAGGAGCCAGAACAGCTTGGACCACCAAATTCGCTGGAATCCTGTCGAATGTACTAGTTTTACCCGTAGACCATGAATATTACTCAAATTCGTTGAGAGTGAGCTTCTAGTTTGTGCTACGGGCGCCGGCACAACCATTGTGATAGCGCCAGCATCTGTGGTAAGCGGTAAGCGTTTTCGCACTTATGATGTGATATTCGTGTTCTTCGAGTTGAAATACTCATACACCCAACTTTATAGCCAAACATGGACAAATTTCGATCGAAATCCGGCTAAGTTTTTGGGGAGTGGGCCAGTAAAGGGTAACTAGTGCCATTACGGCAAACACTAGAAATTTCGGGATTCAAAATTGATATTCTAAAGATTTAGCTCAAATCCAGTTGTTGCGATTCGATATCTTTCATAAGCGGGGAGAAGCTGATCAGGAAGGGGGGGTGGAAGCGTGGTCGTTGATGACCGCCTGATAGTTCTTATAACCGGCCAACTCTGATTCGATCATATCTCGCTAGGTTCTCTCAACAAATTCAACAAATTTAAAGTTGAAAGTTGACCAGTTAGATTCACTGCGCACTCAAATCTGTACTTGACAAGGATCCCAGGTCATGATGAATACTTTTATCTACCAATATCTACCAGATGTGTTTTCGCATTGTCCATAAACACTCGGCTTTGATGGTACGAGCTGGGTATAGCTGACTGCTTGCCCACCTTTCGAAGATGGGTCTAAAGCCAAGTTTTGGCACGAGCGCCGCCAGGTAGGAGTCAGGTATGAAGTGGTAGGTGCTGCGTAACCTTATGAGGGAAGGTCTAAAAAATTTTTTTCGAAACACAGCTCTTCCTCATAGCTGATCTATGCCATTATATAAGATCGCGCCACAGAAAAGCGAGCGTGTAGGGTTTAGGTCTGACGATCAGGGCACGAGTGAGTATAGAGGCGGGGGACGCAGGGAGGGGTCGAGCAGACAGGTAAGAAGTACCGACCGCTGCTTGGGGTCCGGTAGCACCGTTAAACCGTTTCCCATGCAGTCATGCACATGCCCTCGGCCTTCGGCGGCCAGGTGTGCGAGTAGTGCAGATCGCACAACACACGTGACGGCGGCCTCCAAATAAATCTGATAACTAGTGATTCATAGTGGCAGCAGATATTGGTAAACGATACTTGATATTAGTGAAAGGTTGTAGAATCAGCCAGCTAATCATTGTTTCACTTTGTGGAAGCCGTCGTCACTTGTGTTGTGGGGTCTGCCTCGACGAGCGCCTGGTTAAGTGAGTCAAAAGCTACGTATTAGTACATTCTATCGAGTTAAAACCTACATATAAGGGAACTGCTTCCCAAATTTTGTAAATTTTGTAATAACTGTTCAAATGAAAAGGTTCTATCAATTAAGATCTCCATTTACTCAAGATTCGAAATACTCCAAAATGTATCATTTCGCCGCACTTCACAGTTTATCCCTCACACCATTGGAAAAAACGGTAGGTGAAAAACTAACAACTTTTCT
Organism: Ostertagia ostertagi; assembly: GCA_036418205.1. NCBI lineage: Eukaryota > Metazoa > Nematoda > Chromadorea > Rhabditida > Trichostrongylidae > Ostertagia > Ostertagia ostertagi. The sequence continues at coordinate 144,433 of MU868395.1, forward strand.
CATTGCTACTTACTAGTTTTCATTCGCTAACGCGTTGGTTGCAACGCATTTTCCCCTGTTTCAGACGCAGTTGTTATTCCTGAGGTGCCGACAATTTATCAACCAGGAATAAGTATTATTAACGAGAAGGAGTTTGCTTCGGAAAGCAAGGAGCTATCGATGACGCCAAAACCAGCCAGCAAATGAGAATATCGTCTCGCATCAGAAAATAACCACATTTACCACATGATAACCGAACAATTTGAGTGATTTTATTATATTTAGTAACTTGTTCACTTGTCCAACTAAAACAATCCTACCTACTATAAAGCGCTTCCTCTGTCGTCTGTCGTTCTGTATGTCTGTCACGAAATTCTTTAGCTCCTGGGGATCCACCTGGAGAGACCGGGTCAAATGTGGGATGGGTGGGCAAGGTCTCACGAAGTACAAAACATAAATCTAATGATCTGTTAAACCCCACATCATTCCCTTACACTTTTCATATCAAAACTTTTAAGCACATTTTTATAATTTATAACTAGGAAATCCTCCTAGAAGTGCATTCAATATCAGTTCGAGTAATGGATAGCATTTGTAGAGTGCGAGCACGAAGTCTTTCTTTCCTGAGAAAAATATATTCAAATAAGGACGCAAAAATTGAAATTCGAGTGGTGCGAAATTCCGTCACCATGGAGACTCAATCCTTATATGGTTTCAGCGTCCATCTCTGACACTATGACACTATTAGAGCCGCTAAACGAGAGTGATCCTGATTCTTCGCTCCATGCAGGTGGTTACATAACACGCAGGAACCCTTCTTGGGAAAGCTCCCTACGCCCTATACTATGATTTCTGAGCCATACTTTCGTTTTGAAAAAATACAGAACCTTTTCTTGTCTTTAAAAAGTGGATTCTTCCATATCGTTGCTTGGAAAACTCACAGAAATCCACGAAATGCTTTAAAGCACACTTTCGCGAACCCCTCCTTTTATATGGGTGTCGATGCGACCCAACGGGGCCATTTTTCACACACTGAACTGATTAGGTCCTCTCGAGAGTGTTGAATAGAAGAAAATCTTTTAGTTCACAGCGCTACAAGTGTTTTCACAATTTGATGCAATTCAACGAAGATGTGGCATTTCCTTATGTAAAAACACGCGCTTTCAACAAATTTCCCTCGTCAATTCCTCCAAAACGGTAATTTTTGATTGATCTCCCACGATTTTAAGGCTATTTTGAAAGTCGTGTGATTCAAAATCTTCCTTCACACTGAAAATTAGTTCTTTTGAAAAGAAGGTATGGTCATTCAAACACATTTTCAATTTCGAAACGATTTGTGCATGACACATTCCGACTCCGTTACCGGGAAGTTCAAAACGATTTGTGCATGGCACATTCCGACTCCGTTACCGGGAAGGGGGAGAGGTGGTTATTATCCCGAGTTCTCCTCAACATCTTGTGTACCTCGCACTAGACATAGAACGAAATCCAGAGCGAGTCGCGGTTTGCATCCACCCCAGACAGGCTACGCTGCACTGACCATTGTTGTTCCCGGCACTTACGATCCCCTCCTTTCACTGGACCTCAGACGACACCCCTCGACGAGTATCTGAACGGATGCTGAACAGTCGAGCTCGAATTGAAGCGCATGCAGCAGGTGATGAATGCTACGTTTCTCAAGTGAAAACGCAACTTGTACCAGGTGTATTAGCCTATCTGTTGGCCCCAATCACTCTCAACTCAGTGATGCGGATTCTAGTGGCAGTGGCAGCGTCAACGCCTACATAAGTCGATTACTGGGTTTTCGCAAAAGTTCTTCTCCATCTCCTCCACCTCCTCTCCCTAAGGTGAAGAGCGCTCAGAATTGCAAGCTACCGATCGGCTCAAGATAGACATGAAAAGGAAACGCAATAGCCAAACATCGGATTCTGACTTCGCGCCGAGGTCCGAACGACATTTGACGTAACCTGTTATACTATACAGCAACTGACTTGGTGCTAAACCGGCAGAGGAGGCACGCCAACTAGTCAACGCATCTCTGGGTCTCCGCCCTCTGCCGCGCGACGGCTTGCAGTACTCGAATAGGAAGCACTTAATAACACTGGTCCTACTTACTATAAAGCGCTTCGTCTGTCGTCTGTCTTCTGCCGTCTGCCTGTCGCTCTGTATGTCTGTCACGAAATTCCCTAGCTCCTCGGGATCTGCCTGGAGAGAGCGGGTCAAGTGACGAATGGGTGGGAAAGGTCTCGCGAAGTACAAAATACACATCAGCTAAGCGGAGCCCCGCCCACAGAGGGCGTGGGGTAGTCGAAATGAATGCACTGAAGACCAAGATTTCGATTTCAGCTACAACACAACCTCGAAACTATTCCAAAAAGTGGGTAAAGGTGTTTGCGAGCCTTCGCAAACTCCTTTACCCACTTTTTGGAAAGATTTCGCAAAGATTTTAGGCTGTTGGTACCACAGGACGGTTTAGCCAGTCCGATGAGTTTTTGTTACCGTAACCCACTGGGCGTACTGGAGCGCGGGTTTGTATTACAGCGCGGGAGCGAGGTTCTCCAGAATTTCATTTACATGATAAAATCCTCACAATCACTTCTTGTGGAACATAGAACAATTTATTGATTCGCTAATCCACTACAAGCACTGACCACTTGGAGAGTGACGATCGGGACTACAAATCCCTCACCAATACGTTTCTTGAACGTAATATACTTCAAAAAAAAACGAACTGGAGCGCAAAACAAAATTCAAACAAGAACACGCTATTATTGCGCCGTACCTCCTTACTACCCAAAGGCCTAAAGTAAATTTTACAAGCGCAAACATAGTACGGGATTTTCTGAAATGATCAACTCAAGAATGAAATTGTAGAGGAATATTCCGTGTTACAACACATACCCTCGCCTTCAAATGACCAGAAATTGTGCAATTGCAGATATTGACGAGGCATTAACGTGGCATCGATTCATGAACATCTTTGAGCACACGTGACGTCACCTCTTCATTGAGAATTTAGCCACTTGTGTCACGTGGATTTCTGGCTGCATGAAACACAGTATACCTGGTAGCGCTTTGAGCTAGTGAGTTCCTGATTGGAAGCACGTCGCTAGCAGCGGATAAGCAACTTCATCACCTTTTCAGAAATAAAAATCCTAACTCGTTCATGGAAACAGAAAAGAACCTACTATCCATAGCTGAAGAGAAACTAGAACTTGAGTTCTTGATGCACTCCATAAGTTTGAGACCTTCTTATTTTCCAAGTATGTTATAATCAATCGTAGTAATACATCGGCATTGTATTTGTAACAAGAATGGGAACCTTTGAAGCCCTTCGTCATCAAATGTTCATCGATGGGACCCATATGTGATGAAAAGAATGAGAGGGATGAAGTGAATAAATACTCATAGGCCAGAGGAACTGCTCATGCTTCATGAACATTAAAAGACTGAATATTCGTATCCTACCAAGCATCTATCACCCACTCTTCTCAAATACTGCATACAGACTGTGCAGAATGCGGAGTAGGTTTAGCGATGAGTTTTAAACAGGTGATTCAATAATTCATTGGCCCCTTCTCTGCCTTCTTCCCCATATTCTTTCTATGACTACTTTCGAATGACTTTCACTATCAAGAGATATATTTGAGGAAGCTCATTACACAAAGTTAATCATTGTTGGAATCCGTCACATATGCACTTCTTGAATTTATGGAGTGGTTCACATTCCTGGAAGGCTCAGTAACTATGGAGGCTGAAGAAATAATTTTCTTTCGTTCCTGCTAGAATTGATCGCAGTTGGCATGAAACTAAGGTTTTTATAAACTTTTCTAAAAATGCGTCAGTTTTTGATTGGAGTTCGGCGAACAGTGGGTGAACAGTATCTTCTAAAATCTTTTGTGCCCGGAGTGTTCTACTACTTCATAAGAAGTGATTGAGAGGACAATTCAAAGTTTACTAAGGACATGGCTCCCGCGCTCCAGTACAAATCCGCGCCCCAGCACGCTCAAAGAGATTACGGTAACAAAAACGCATTGGACGGCTAAACCGTCTTGTCACTTAATGAGCTGCGAAGAAACGTTCCTCGTCCCCATTTTCCCCCTCCCGGGGAATTACTACCTTTACTATTCTCACGATAAGCCGATTCAGTAGTTACCTTCGGTTCCCAAACCACCGCACTAAGTTGACGTCAGCTTATCGACCAAGGAAAATGCGCTCAAATGCAAATTTTGCGCGCTTACGCCGCACACCTTTAAGTACATTCGTGTGCTTAGAGTTGGCATGTGAGACGCACTAGCCTCAATACTTGCTCGGTTTCAGTACATATAATCATGGCTACAAGCACTTGGCTTTTCTCTCTCTAGTAGCCTCACAGGTAATTAATGTGTATTCTTTGACAAGTAGCGTATTATGTTTGTAATTTGATTAATGCTCGCATTTGAAGGAGACAGATTGCTCGTTTAGGTCGTCATGTTATTTGTTTTCTTTTCTGCTATTTACCGCTTATTGTGCCATTACAACTAATAATAGTTTCGCCATACGAGTTTGCTTAATTGTTGCATGTATGCACGCCAGCGTCACCTGACATGGTGAGCATGTGATATCAGGACAGCCTTCGTTCGGGTTGTTTGAACATCTGTCAGTCCTCGTTTTCCTTCCTCACTTTTGGTATCCCCAAATTTAAAACATGAGCAGGCAGGCATCGCTTTTATTACATTTCAGTTTTATGTACCTCAGTTAGAAAGTGAAGTTATGCAAACATTCACAAAGCTGAGCAAAGTCTGTTGTTGATATAAAAGCATGTTTATGTGTCTGTTCTGTTTCAGCTATTTCTAGTGCATGCATTCAAGCAAAAGAGAGTCCTTTTTGTCATGGGTCCACCATCTATGATTGGCATTTCGCCAATATCCAGGACGTGAAGTAATCCAGCGTGGGTAAAACTTGAAAGCGTTTAATAGACAATGGGTATTTTGAGATAAATCTCTAAATGGTCCCACATAAATAAAACAGACTATAACCCTAACGCTGAAACGGCATGTGGGACAACCGCCGACTTTTGCATTCTGACGCGCCTTATCGGCCCTTATCAGTTGCTATTGCTTTCATTCATATACCACGGGACTACCCCACATAACACTTGTAGGTATAGAAGCTCAGGTACCAATATGAACGACAAAACAAATTGGCCATGCTCGCTTTCTGGCCCCTCTTATCAGCTATTATCATTCGTTATCAGTTTCTATCACATACTACATGTGTCCCCATCCAACCCCCTATACCATATGTACGAACCACTGCGTTATCGTTACTGTGACTCGAGCTATGAATTTCGTGACACACACACACCGCATTATATATAGTAGGATCCCTCTCCTCCGAATGTACCCTGCTGCTCGGTAAATCTAAAACACTGCAGTATCGCCACCCTTTTTCAATTGCTGTGATGAAGAATTATGTCAGTGTGATGTCGAAGCTATAACGAACAAAGGAGTTTCATCTGAGTAGTTCCGACCATAAGTGTTTTATTCATGATGAGGTTCAAATTCGTTGGGTTTTGTATCTCTTGTTTTTCGCTGAATACCTGTTTCTGGTCATTGGGGTGGGAGTTGAGCAAAAACTCACTTGTGCTCAAGGGTACCAGGAAAGCCTACGTGGCACAGATCGAAGGGTGAAGGTATACAGTTTTTCTCTAACTTGTATTGTGCTTCAAAATTCGTCGCCGACGCTCCTGCCGCCTGACGGTTTTGTCTTCTAGTTTGAGCCATGAGAAAAAAATGCATGGTATAGCGACGATCAGGCTACAGGGAAGATAGGTTTGTGGAGTTTTGTATAAGTAGAGCGAGTTTTTTTTTCCAAAAAGCTGTCTGCAAGAGACTTGAAGTTACTCATCTCTACAGGCTGAAGAAAATACTATCAGCTTCTTTATTGTGTTGGTGGGGACAATGGACGTGTGCCTCAGTTCATGAGGTACACTCCAGAATGCTCCAGCCAGGGAACCTGGTACCTCGTCACCCCATACGATATTAACCTAATCGCACGACACGAGCATGTGACATTTTTGGCTCCGCTATTATGTATGTTTCAGCAGGCCGCTGATCCGACCGCTATGCTTATCCACTTTTTGTGATAGTTCCATCGAAGATCAAACAATTCTGGCAAATTGCGTGGGCGCCACGGATTCATGGTGTACACAGACACGTATTCCATTTTTATGTCATTGGCACTGGCGTAGTCGCTGAACTTATCCAGTGTTGACTTAAGGGCCCACCTGTTCATTTCTGCTCTGTTTCCAGATATACGACTGTCTTCGGGACAATCTATCAGCACTGTAGCACCGGTATGTAGACTATTTGCGGTGTAATTATGTAACTGTACTGTGTACGGACTTTGTTTGGTTCTCGACACGTGTTCGTGTTAGAACGGCGGCGCTTCTGCAAATGATGTATCTTCATATCCTTTCATTCTTATCGATTTGTGTTCTCGCTTCGAATCTCCGAAAAATGATATGCGGGGGAAGTCCCTTATTGGCATGATTGTGACCGGGACAGCTGTTGTTACATCAACCCTTTGGTCTGATTATAGTTTTGTTGATCTATACTACCTTTACTGAGAGAGTTTCTTATACTCACTTTTACTTTTTAGACTCACTCAGGCAATCTTTTGAAGATGTACGGCCGTGACCAGGAGTACTTTGAGTAACTGCCAGGATAATCTGATGCCAAGACGCATTTCTTAGGAGGAAGTTTCGTTTGTAGTACAGTCCCAGCGTTTTCTTTTCATTCGAAAAGCTGTCTATTTCTTATATTTTTATTCTTTTAATGCCCAGATGAGCAGATATCTGTTCTCAGTATTTTCTGTGTATGCAATTTGTTTGGATGCCATTTTATTAATTGAAGGATTGGCCTTGGTGGCAACAAGTTCCATTATGAGTTTTTTTTTTCCGAAACGAATATTCGATAACTATAAAAAATCGGTGCTCTGCGAGTCGGTGGCAGATTCACTCGGCGCGTTCACAATCCGCGTGGAGTTTCAGTAACGCTTCTTATCTCTTCTATCTTCAGAGCGTTTCGAAGACTATGTTGAGCCATATTTTTGCTCACATAAGGGCAGGTGTCGGATATTCACCTATCTTAGGTTGGTGTCAGACTTCGCGTTTACCGGTCGCGTTGGCACTGGACGAATGGCCTTGTGCGCAAATCGTGGTCTCGATCCTGACACCGTGCCGCATACAGTCACATAACCAGTAATGACCGTCGAAAGATGCAATGACTGTTAGCGTCATTTTCTCTGGCCGTATTTCCCTCAGGTTGGGGGGGGAACAAGGATTCTATTGATTTTCTTCTATTTCCAACCAGAATCGCCTTAGAAGGGGCCTAGTTGAAGTGTATGTATTGGTGTCGAAGTAAACCTGTACTGAGAGTAAGGAAACTGTCGTTAAAAACCTATAAATCAAGGGTATTTTTTCTTCCCCTAGCCTGTGAGAAAGAATGAACAGTGCTCCTGATAACACACTAAAACTAGACATGTGCTCCGCATTGCAGCAGCCTGGCGCTGTGCCAGGACAGCTATTTGTGCAAGTGTAAGCGCGAGTGAAATCGCGATGCCTGAAACATACCTCAGGGTACGACTGTTGCGACTTTGCGATCGGACGACCGATTGTGAAAGCGCCCATATTGGTTATCCTTTCGGAGGACAACTCTAGCAGAAGTCGTGTCGAAAAACTTATTCAGCGTTTAGGTGGCCTACGAGTACCTCATATGCACCGTTGTCGCGTCTCGAAAGTGCGCGACAATGGCGCAAGAGCTACAAAGTGAGGCTAGGTGACCAATCTTAACTTATGGTGTAAATGCGTCGCACCTCTGTACCTTGCAAAGTAGGTTACGGATTAGCGGACAAAATGGCCTATAGGTGGATACCTTGGTAGCGCCTGATGTGTGTTCAAAAAAACGACGTTGAATCTGGTTCTTTCCTCGCCGTTATCATTATCCGTAAAACATAACCCCGGATCAAATTGGTGCGGTAACCACTATCACCGCACTAATTTGGTCCGGGGTTATGTTTTAGGGTTTTTTTGTAGCAAACTTGTTTTTTCAAGTGAGCATCTTTCAACTTAGTTGGGGGAGGCACGCGGCGGCGCGGCAGTCTGCTCGCCTGGCATGTTCGGAAATCCGTGGGCCAGGGAGTGTAGCCAGCCTAAGGGGTGGGGGCAGTCAGTTGACATGCGTGAAAAGCTAGAGTTCGAGTTTACACTGTCTCGTTCGAGAGAGCCCAGGTGAGCAGACCGCCGCGCCGCCGCGTGCCCCCCCCCCCAACTAAGTTAGCACCCATCTTTCTGCTCTGAACCCTTCTGTGCTATGTTAATGCATTGCCGTTTTACTTCCCTACACTACGTGATCTCACTATTGGCTAACTGTATCGCCTCTGAGTTTTAGTCCTATTAAGTGTTCGATGGAAGGCTCTTCTTCAATAAATTGCATTGTGATACAGTTTATTCTTCCAGATTTATTAATGTCTCATTAGATACCGTTATTGGGATGATTGATCGGTGGCGAACGACGACCACGTTTGTGTACGTGTGAGTTGTTTTTATTCTCCTAGTTTCTTGATTTTCACAGAATTTACCCGTTCAGAGCTGTATTATGGTCTTGTATATGCTGTGATAATGTGTGTTATGCTGATGGATTTAAATCATTGGTATCCGGTTACTTCGGTGCTAATCGGTTAGTTCTATTGCGGCACGTTGGAGTGTTCAAATTTTCTTTTTTTTTGCATTTGTAACTTATCGCAACATCCACGGCGCTAAAAACACAGGACGAGTTTTTCGCGGCGAATATTTGAATTTAGGCTATTTCATCCACTGTTTTTAGTGGGGCCAAAGCTAATATCCTTTTGTTGTTTGTAGACATGCGACAACAGTCAATCTTTCTAGAAATAGAGTTATACAGGACTGTTGCTATTAAAATGAAGAATTGAGTTATCCAGTTCAATATTTGTTGAATGTTGGCAGGGAGTGGAAGGCCGTCAGAAAAAATGTGCGACGGAATGGCCAAAGGACGGGAACGATAAGTTTTCAATGGGTATTAAGTGGAAACTCATTGCTAGACCTGTTATTTTTTTATAGTTCATATACTGTGCTATTTCTTTAACTACAAAAATCAAGAAGTATGAAATATGAAAGGCTAGTGCGACTTGCCGAGAAGGAAGTATTCCAATGTTCTTGATAGTTAAGTATTGTATTATTAGGTTGTTGCATTAATGTCGCACCAGGTTTAGCTTCACCCCATTCGGCTGTGTCCGAAAATTCTTAGGTGCCCAAGCATTCGTTCGAAAGAGGAAATCTAGGAGCATAAAAGCGACTACACCGTGTCCATATCGTTTTTTACATGAATTTTTCTTCTAAACGATGACTGTACGGAATTTCTCTGTGCACACGTGAATGTTGTACGACATCTTGAGGGGATGAATTTAGCTCACTGGGCCACGGGAGGTCCTCGTAAACAAAAATCGATGTGCATCAAACCGGCTCGCCGAGAAAGAAAAACAGCGATTCCATAAACTCAATTCACGACAAAAAAAGCTGCATTTTACGAAGAAAAAAAACACCCGCAAAAAAGTGCGAGACCAGGCTGAAACATTCCACTTCGCCGCCAAACAGCTCTGGTCACACTCCATCTATGTGCTGCGCATCCGAGTTAACACGGCACGTTTCGAAGGAGAAACAGTTCAGGGAGTACAAAAAATCGGAATCTGGGTGTCTATGTTTACCTGCGCAAAGTTATTACGATTCTCAAGAAAGGACGTCGAGTCTCTGCGTGGGGAATGTCGAAGCCCGGCACAATAAGGCAGTATTCATCACACCAGCTGAGATGCTGATTTTGCTGTTTCAACAAATTTAGTGGTACGTCCAAAAGCGACATTTATAATGCAACAACCTAATACTATATATTAGTGGTTTTGAGGCGTATCCATTCATTTTACCCCTCTAATTACTTCCATTGCATAAAGATGCCTCCAATGGGTATTTTTTGAGGAACAAGGTCAAACGCCCATGTCCTCGAGCCCCGTTCAAAATGCTTCGATAGACCATTAACAATATTTATAGCATCACAAGCACCTTCGCTTGGACGAAACTGGAGGATATCAAGCTTAGAGAATGCATCATAGAAGTGGTTTCTATATTTGGGTTTCACTTGCGACGATGAGTTGTGGATTTGTCTGCACTTGCTTCGAGAGAACTATAATTTTTATTGGGAACTCTGACGATCTATTTCGCATTTGCAAGCAATAGTGCCACCGCATTTACAATCTGTTTATATCTTAGAGCACTCCTTACTGAGCTCCTTTTACACCCCTTTTTTTGAAGGCCACGTTTTCCAGCCCTAACACTTCTTGAATTGACAAAAGCGTGAAAGTCCTTGTGAGCGCCACTGTCTATTTCTAAGGGGCAACGGGTCCGGGTCTCGGAACCATTTAAATCGTGTTGGCCTAAAATTTAAGCAGTCTTCTCAAGAAGTTTGCCTGCAAGTTTGTAGAGAATTTTTTGGTGTAGATTTGTGGCGAGTTCATTAACCAACCTTTTTAATTGAAACTGCTAGCAGGTGTGCTATGAAAATTTTTATCAAAGATGAGACAAACAGTGATCGTGTGCACTTAAATCAGAATTGAGCCTGTTGGCCGACGGCGGGGCATCTGCTGACGTAATCTGCTTACGAAACAAAACATGTTAAAAAGTGCAACGCCTTCTAACAGAAAACAAAACATGTAAAGATCCAAAATTCATCTAAAGCTTCGAAGAAAAGTGTTCTCAACAAAATAAGGCCCATTGGCAAGAGATGCGTGTATGTACGTGTACGACGACAATGCACTAAGTAAAACCGTGTCAAACGATTGCTTTTTGTTAGAAAAGGGACTAAGCCTTGGCGGGGGAGGGGGGGGGGACTCTAGAGCGAGTGAGTGATTTTCGTATTTTCCCAGCTCCTGCCCACCCCTCGAGGCTCAGCCTTAGGAGAAGCCCGATATCTTGTAGGGCGCCCCTTTTTCTAGATGTGGAAAAAAAGGAAAAAAAGAAGAATACGAGAATACGTCAAGGTTCTTAGCATGTCTTAATTTGCTGAGTGAGAGCCGCCGTATATGTTACGGGCTCTAACATGTTCTCTCTTGTCAACAGCAGTTGCGTCGGCAGATGCCCCGCCGTCGGCCAACAGACCCTCAGAATTTATTACAGCTAGAAATTCCATGTTCTACTGACCTTGTTGTGTGTCCTAATTTGATTTTAAAATTTTCCCCTTATTTCTGTGATACCTCTTACCCCTTCGGGTTGTTTTTCATATGATTTCTCAGTGCACTGCTGTCTAGCCATGCACTAATTGAAGAAATCGCAAACATAAACGCAAGTTTCCCCTCCTTGCCGCTGTAACAGGAAGTGGAGGACAACTCCACGTTCAGTGAACCCTTATCATTCTCTTTTGGTGAGTGGTAAATCCATCTGCGATGTGAACCAAATTTCCTACTGTGTTTCGTTTCTATTTTTTTCGAAAGTTTTATTAATTATGCACTTTATTTGTTCTATAAATTTTGCAATTGCATTACATGAAGGAACACAATATGCAATGCATGAATTTCCCTGAAATTAAGTTGATGTGTTAGCTCACATGAGCTTGTGTATTTTCAGATTAGCACAATCGTCATGTCCGATAGATGTCTCACTGCAATTCGATCCTCAAACTACAAAAAAGCTTCCCCTAAACGCTGCTACGACCCTTTCGAATTCTTCACATCGTCAACCGAGATCTACTGGAAATTGTACTAATAATCTTACTGCTGCGGACTCGCTCAGGTTTCGTTTTCTTTTCCTTTTCCTTTCTTTTTACTCTTCTTTGCCAGTATATGACAACAACAAGCGTTCTATGACCAGTCGTAGTTTTAGCTCGTCATTTGTTTTCCCACGCGCGCTCGAGCTCTGTCATGTCATTATTACTCTCCTTTCCACCTTGATGCTTCTGTCTTGCAATTGTGCTCAGATTTGGATTGGTTTGCTCCTAAATAAATAAACAACTCTGTAACAACAGCAAAATAACTAGTTGTATAAGTAACAATTGATATTTAGTCTAGGCTTTGGGGTCGAAAATTCCATGCAAAATGGAGGAGGTAGCACTTGTGTACCTATTAGCGCGTGCTCATATTGCCCAGTCGAACCGGTCTTTGCATGTGCTCACGGTGACTTTTCGCGGTAATCATATTGCACACCCATTACTTAGCCGTAAAGGTTTAGATTACGGTTTTTTTTTTGACAGGGTTGAGACCGAATAGTTGGGTTGGAAACCAGTTTTTCTTTCGGCCTCCAGTCTGATGTTAAATGTCTTAAAGTGGTTTCAGGCTCCCACCATCCACTCTCGCTACTGAAGCAGCGGAGAACGATAGCTCCCCTCATAAAGCGGAAGAAGCACATCAGCCTATTGTGACCTTTGACGAGTGGACGAAAGAGAAATTGAAGCAGGAGCACAGGAAAGTGCTGGTACGTATGATATAGCATTTTTCCTTTTTCTTTGCCGAAACCAGAAGAAAATTAACCTATTCTAGCCTCCAACGCCAACTTCGGAAACAGGGACGCCAAGTGTTAGTGCCGAGCATCTGCCTCCTGGAGCTGCTGCAACTCGTAACTATGCTAGTAAAGAATGTGGAGCTAAAGTGCTTCTCAGCAACCCTGAAGCAGAAAATACAAAGGCGATTCTGAACGAAAAGGTTGTCTAAGTGAAGTGTTTTCAAAAACGCAATCAAATATATTATTCACTATCTCATTTGAATTGGCTTACTTTTAGGAAAAGGATGAGTATATGAGGAATCCATGTGAAAAGGCAGAAAACAAATTTGTTATTCTTGAACTCTGTGAAACTGTTCAGGTATGTCTTAGTCGGTTCGTAACTGAGTTGTATCAACACTCTTTCATTCTCTTGCGGGAAGTATCTTCTTTTTTACGCGATTCTGGAATCATTTCAGCCTCGTAGCATAGAGCTCGCCAATTACGAGTTGTTCTCCTCCGGTCCACGGACCGTCCGATTATGGGCAGCGGAACGATTCCCTGCTGGAGAGTGGAAACTTCTCACGGAATTGACCGCCATTGATTCACGGCAAATTCAGCAGTTCCCTATATCCAGCAACGGCGCTTATGTGAAATTCATAAAGGTCTACGTCATTTTAATTTGTTTTCTTTCACTTTTACTGTTGCACATCCAGTTTGAGTTTTTTTTCTCAGTTTTTGTAATTAGATGTCCTGCACTGTTGATTAGAATGGGTACCCAAAATGCTTCGCTGTGGTGGCCAGTCCAAATTAATGGGTGCACATTGATCTCTCAGTTCAATGCATCGAGTTCTTTAAGTTTTCAATAAATTCCGCTTTTTTATGCCTGGTACGAAGTTGGAAGGAGATAGAAGTGTGGGTTTTCTTCTCTTCTGCTTTATGTTTATTGTCATTTGTGCGGCTGGCCCACGTGTATCACCTACCATCGTTTTGCTCGAGCGGGCAACCAGCGTCTCTACTCGCTCCTGTCGCATACAAGGTCCAGTGGATTGTACTTCCACGAGGAACACGCCTTCTTCATTTCTTCCGTGAATAAGTTTGACATCTCGCTGGCGATTGTGTGGGTGTTCGTTTGGCGCCTTGAGCGATCCATTCGGTAACCTATTGGACTCAACGCATATCAAAAACGCATGAGTGGCCGGCACACCTGTCTTCGATTTTTTACCGAAAACGGCACCGTCGCTAATCTCCGACTGTCGAATTGGTTCGGAACTGTGAATCCCGTCCTACACTTGCTTGTGTGTGTAAGGTAACTCCAAGCATCATCCTCTCGACAGTGCGTTTTATAACGCTGACGATGTGCTCGCCCTGCCTGCGCTGAGTTCATGGCTCTGAAGCGCAGGTTAAGGCAGGAAGACTGCTTATTTGAAGAGGTGCGCGCGGAGTCGGACGTTCATCGTCTTCTTCGCTACTCCTTCGATGTCCTCTTATACGCTGCCCATGCCGCTTTTTTATTCATTCCCAGCTCTGGAGTTAGCTGTTCACCATGTTGATTTCCCGGTCGAGGTATATTAGCGAACACTCGAAGGTATTCGTCTCATTGAGCGCTGATTGGATATGAAGAGCCAATCCGTTCTGCATAAACATCGTCTTCGTTGGAGCGCGTGCACAGTTGCTCTTCCGATCGTCGCTCTTACAGCATTGGATGTGTATCGATCGTCAGACTTGCCTGAATGTACGACGATCGATACGTACACTCTGTTTCATGCAGCCAGAAACCCACGTAGTACACGTGGCTAAATTCTCGATGAGAAGGTGACATCACGTGTGCTCAAAGATGTTCTTGAATCGATGCCACGTTAATGCCACGTCAATTTCTGCAATTGCACAATTTGTGGTCATTTGAAGGCGAGGGTATCTAGCGCTGCGCGACCGTTGCGATCGTTACGATTAGACGACCGCCTTATGCATGCATCCTCAGGCAGCAGACCGACCGTACACAGGTGTGATCGCCTACCAGTATATTTGATATATTTACCGATATCTTTAAAAAATGTATAGATGAAGCGTCGTCACGTGGAGGTTAGACTTGCTTCTTTAAAACGTTTCTAATATAATAAAATGCTCATCACCATTTTCAACGCCTTGGCTCACCTCTGCGACGATCCCTTTTCCCTCTCATACATGCGCCCATTATTATATTAATTTTCAATTTCCGAGTCATCTTTTATTTTTTCTCCCATAAATTATTCTTCCCGTAGTATCTTTCTTTTGGAAACTCCTTACTTGTAGGTGGAACTCTTATCTCACTACGGAAACGAGCACTATTGTACTTTGTCAGTTCTGAAGATACTTGGCATATCAATGGTTGATGAATATGAAGCTGAGGTATTTTGTCGGAAATGTCGACATGAATTTTGATGAATCAAAAAATATATTTATGTTATCCAGGCGGAGGCTGCTTCTGTGGTTCACACACGAACCAACGTAGGTGCTACGGCCACGCCGAACAGCACGTCCATTGATGGAACTGACGCAGTCACTGCTTCTGTTGCTTCTGGAGAGGGCGCCCAGCCCACTCAAACGCAGGTGTGACTACCGTTTATGAATAATTATAATATGTTTATTATTCATTCTTTTCCTGCCATTCTTCTGTTCGTGGGTAAGATCTCAGTTTTCGTAATGCTTTCCGGTACCTTTCATCTCTATTGCACAATGATGTTGTTTTGCAAACTTTTGGCAGTATATAATCTTTATGCTGAATGTTGAGGAGAGGGACGTACAGATGGAAAAGTCTCAATCTTCTGGAAGTAGAGAAGAAAATTCCGAATCGAAATCTACAGTAATCGAGATTGTTGATGTATGTTTTTTTATTTAATATTTGAATTGTATTCGTGTATTGAATTTGTGCCACAGTTTCGAATTGATTCTAGGAAGTAAGTGGTCACTTGATCAAAAAGATCGTGGATGTTGTGAAAGACAATTTCGGGGGAGTCAAAGAAAGCAGTACCCGTCACTCGAGGTGAGTGCTCCAGGAATTCCAGGTGTTCCGACTTCTGCCGTTTTCTTATAACCTCTGTCATAATTTTTAGGGAATATATAGTTTCGAGTACTTTTATGGCATGCTACTTCTGTCCGAGCGATGGCACCTATATCTACCCGCGACAGTTTTGTCAAGCCTTTGTGTGGAAGTCATTGTCGCCACCACCGTCTGCAATACAGTAATTCTTTCTCTGAAGTTCACTTCAAAAATCCAATTAGCTGCATCAATTCATTGACAGGAGCGAGATGGTAACGTTGAAACCGGTCAAAGCAACTCGTCGCGGTCGTTCTAGAAGAGATCGCTTTGCTTACCGCCAGCGCCGATCTTTACAACGGTTACGACCTTCTACACACAATAGTAGTTTGCATCGCACTGCTCTTCCAGTGGAGAACAACAGACAACAGGAAACACAGCCTTCAAAGGTTGGCTGGGTTCACGTTAGCTTTTCGTTGGTGGTTGAAATTAGTAAATAGTATAGTGCTGAAGAAATATTCGGCAAAAAAAACTCTGCCCTACGTATTTTGTGAAACGTTTCTCAACATTCTCTAACTCTTGATTTTGCTTGAAGGTAATTACCGACGTGCAGGCAAACGCTCGCACTCAATCACTTCCTTCAGATGCGTGGCCAGCTTCGTCAACGAGCCATAAGGTATAATGCCACACGTGTTGAGCATGTTTCAATTCACAAGCAAATATGTCGCATTTCTGTGTAAGTATTTTCTTTTCAGGAGTCTGTTTTCATGAAACTCAACAAACGTATTGCTGCCCTTGAGCTGAACATGTCCCTGTCTAGCGAATATCTGAGTGAACTTAGTCGGCAATATGTCGCCCAAACTGATGAGCATCAGAAACATTTGAAGCAAGCGAGAAAAGTGGTGGAGGAAGCCGTCGAAAACATTTATGCTCGTGTCAACGAAACGCTTGCAGATAAGGTTAGTGGTTTTCTTTAAATATGCTCTGCTTCAACGTTGCGCGTTTTGGGTATTTCGCTGTGCGGGACTGGAGCGATTTTGCTTGCCAGGGTGAACCATACCCTTTATAGTCATGTTGTGGTATCATCTACGGAATAAATATCAAAAAGTGATGAGTTGTGTCGTTGCTCAAAAAATAAATGGTGCCGCGGAGACAGAGGTCGTCAGCATGATTATTTTTTTACATTGATCTGATAAGTTTATCAGTCTCTTCGAATACACTTTTTTATAAAGTATTTCCTGTCATTTGAATTAGTAGAGTTCAGCTTTAATGCCAAGTCGAAATCCCATAGCATCTCGTTATAATGTCTCTCAAGCAGGGTCATCCCTATCGTTGTTACTATTCGGAAATTTTTTAGACCCCCCCCCTTCAGGGGTGATTTGATACGACCCCCCTTTGTATGTAAGCACTTGTTGTAGAGACAGTGCTTTACCATCATATTTATTTCTACGTAAGTCATTAAAGATTGAACTTTAGCAAAATCCACGACAGAAATTCATCGCTGCTTGTCAAACACGAAAAAATGAGATGCATTCAAAGATATCCGTGTGCTCCAAAGGGTTACCAAACTAGGAGATGAAATAAGCTGAACCAGTGACCGTAATATTAACAACATTACCTGATAAAACTTATAAGAAGTCAGAAAAAATTATCGCTCCAATTGAAATGTGAAATCCTTCACGTTCTTCAATTAACAACACAATTTTACACCCCCTCTTCTAAGGCTATAACTTCTTCATATTCGAGCTTTGCGCCGAAGTGATTTGATTTGGAAATTCAAATTATTCTCTCTCCAACAATGGGTAAAAATTCTTCGCAGTATTTAGTAAAAATTTTGTACTTGTTACTTTTTTCTGTGCAAAGGCGACTTTTTGAACCTCAAACGATCATAACTTCCTTCAAAGTAATTAATTTGGGAAGCTGAGCACGTATAATAAAACTACAGGATTCAAGCTTTCTAGCGAGCACTCAAGCGTTTCTGAAAGATCAGCAGTTCAAAAAATTAGTCCCGTTGTTACTTTTTTGGGGGTTTGCGTTACTATTTTTTTGGAACCGCGACTTTTTGACCTTCAAACGACCATAACTTCCTCCAAAGTCATTCATTTGGAAATCTGAACACGGTGTAATAAACCACAGGTTTCAAGCTTTCTAACGAGCACCCAAGCGTTTCTGAAAGATCAGCAGTTCAAAAATTAGCCCGTTGTTACTTTTTATTTTGAGGGGTATTTTTCAAGCCATTTTCTCGAAAACGCGAGTTTTCTTAGGTTTCACTGCCCGTAACTTCTTGGAAGACCAATTTTATGTTTAATTAAGGATCTGCTAGAAAGCTCCGAGCGTGCGCTCGCACTACATCCCTTGCCTTGGTGCACGCCACGCCTCGGGCGCCCTTCTAATTCGCTGATTCATTTGAAAGCTCATTTAGAGGGAATCGTGGTTTATAAATGCTGTATCAGTCATCTTACGAAAACGTAACGTGCTGGCTATTATCCGATATTACCAAGAATCCCACTGTCGGCCATCGAGAGGGTACGACCCCCCTCCCTCCAAGCTCAACTGGGTACGACCCCCCCCTTGTTACCCGTAACAACGTAGGGTTGACCCTGCTCTCAAGTCGATAAGTTGTGGATTGTGTTCTAGATAGCAGCCCTCCGTAAGGAGGTGGACACATTGTCGGGCTGGCTCGCATCGATGCGCTCAATGGCTTCAAAAATCACAGTTCGACGGTATACAAGGGGAGAAGAAGACATGGGCAATGAGAAATGCATTTTGAAGCACACAGATCTTCATCGATATTCACCTCCGGATGATGGTCTCTGGACGGTAAGTTTTCTGGTTCATCAATTCCCTCGTGAATCTCTGCACTTTTTTTAAAACCAAATTACTGTTTTTCAGACTGAACAAGTCGTTTATACAGTGGTTTCCACTCAACTTGTTACGGTTTTTATCCTCGCTGTTTTGAGTCTCTGCTACCAACGTTTTATTTCCCATCAACAACTTTCCGGTGACCAACGAGCACAAGTTGAAGAGTTGATCAACGAACGGGTTCTAGAAACATTAGGGAAAAATTGTGAGCTTTCCCTTTTTTTCGTTTCATTCGTTTTTCGCAGAAACGCGGCGAGAGAAGGTAGTTCGAGTAGTTTCCTTGAGATGTTCCCGTTCCCTCTCCCTTCTCGCGCTTGCTCTCCTCCTCGATTTGGGGATTGGATGTGTTCGTGTCAAAAAATCTTCTACGTCATCATATCTGACCATGTTGAACCCTAGGATAAGCTGCACGCAACTTATCGTAGTTGACCAGATTCCGCGATTTTTCTAATTGTTGCGACGTACAGAGACCATGCTGCGGTATTCGTCGGGGATGAATCCTCAAAACTCGGCGTCTTCGGGCGCTTCCTTCTATGCTTCACCATAAGGAGCGCGTCATCGAACAAAGTAAAGGCGTCGAGTTTTTGGACCCTCCATGCTCGGGTACTGCTGCGCACCACTCCAGGATGAACTCAGCTTTATAGAAGTTCCGGTCCACGTAGTAGACAGATGGTGTTGCTTTTCAGGTTCTGCTTTGCAAATGTACGACAAACAATTACTCGTTCGACCAAAACAGCGAAGTCCTCATGTTGAAGAGTCCTCTATGTCGCGTTCTCATGCAAGTGTGGATTTTATGGCGGAATGTAGCTCTTCGTCCCACGCTACGAATAGTGATGAGTCGAGCACTGAAGAATTGCCGATAACAGGCCACATGCTGATGCCTTCTGAACTGCGAGCAATAAGTTCTGTGGCGCTGCTGACCTGATCCGTAGGGACATGCTGGATATCTTCATAATTTAATTCTCTTTCAAATAACTTTATTGAATCCTAGTCTCCATTGCAAGCTCCTATATTTACCAGAGGTTGCAGGCTAGTTTTAGGGTTTTAATAGGGATGTAAGTAGTCTCTTCGAACTGCGCTGGGATTTTGTTTAGTTGTGAATTAGCGCAGTACCCGGTGGAACATCGACACACCCTCTTTGGGGTATTCAAGTTAATATTCACCAAAGTATTGTCTGTACAGGGTTATGATAAAGTAACAAGTAGGGGTGCCGCTAGTCTATTATGATATTGCAGTACATTTCATGGTGAAATCGGCCGTTCTCTTATAATCTACTTGTGGTGTTTGTTTGTCCTGCTTAAGCGTTACGGGACGAGTGCAGCTCTTCTTTCCTTAGACCCCATAATCTTGAGCCTTCATTGCCATATTCATGTAAATAATATCGGAATTCTGTGATGTGAAAACTATTCATTGATTAGTTACCAGTGATGTTGAACGATTATTGAATCGCAGCGCTCACGTGCCGTATGGTTTTAAATCGTTCTGCATAGAGAATTTAAGTAATCAGAGTCGAGGACATAAATAGTTTTAACGGAATATTGAATTCTTTGTCAACATTCACCAATGATGCTTATTCATTATCGTTTGTAGTGGCGAAAAAAAAACTAGTGATAAGTAAAATGTCAGAAGGAATTTCGAAAAATTACTCTAGTGTTCTCGAAACTGGTTAGTTTGTTTCTTTCTCAACTGTTTTTCATCTTGTACGGGTTGTGGAGTCATAGATGGTTCGTCTGTGATTCCTCGGTGCACCCAGTGCTTAAGTCGTGTTATAGAAATAATTTAATTGTAGAATAATCATCGAATATTCGATGGTTTTTCAGTGTTCGATAAGTGGTTTTTTAATTTCACCTCATTTTCGCTGTTCAATCAGTCATCCTGTAATCATTTACTGTACTATTTAATTAATTGAGTTCATCAAAGTATCATGTATTTCAGTATTTGCTTAATGTTTCGGTGTGGAGACATTGTTTGAATGTGCAAAGAGAATATCAAAGGTTGATTCTGAATGCCAATAAATGAGTTTCGTTTAGATATGGTCTGTATTCTCCAGGTTGGCTAGCGGATAATCTGGTTGTACGACATCTAATCCCTTTGATGTGGCGGGAACCTGGTAGTAAGTAAGAATGCGTGAGACGGGGCATGGGGGCAATTCAGGGGGTGGTGTGTGTGAGCCACTTAACCTGTGGCAAAAGTTTGGGCCTTAGTGTCTGGTGTCTGGCCTTGTGAAGGAGACGCAGAGGAACAAAAGGATTAGATGTCACAACACCGAAAAATCTTGCTTTTACATTGTCACATATTGACATTAGAGCGCACTATCTGTGACGCAAAAGATGAAAACTGCATTTGTTTTTAGATGAGTATAGCGTGCATCGATAAAGCATGATTACGCATGCCTGTCAGGCCTTCTATATCGATTATGTGGCACTTGAACCTTCCTTGCACGGAATGGCTAGAGCACAGATGATACAGAAGGGCGGCTTGCTTGGCTCCAAATTCCGAGCAGGAAAGCGAGAGCCCTAGGAGTAAGCCTTGCACAGTGAAGGGACTCTGTAGTGGGTGAGCCATTTACAGTGTGACAAAAGCTTGAACATATCATCACAGTAGTTACAAGCCGTTGTTTAGGCGAGAGAGCGCAGGTGAGAGCATCAAACTGAGCGGTTCGAAGGACCGAGCTCGAGTTGCTCGTGCCTTTCATCTTTCCAGGTCGGTTGGCCGGCACAATTACTTTGTGAGGATAACAATTCTAACTTCTCCTCTGTTGACCCCTACAAATAGAACAGTATTCATTCAGCAGACTGGAATTAGGAGTTCTGGTGCTGCGTCGCGCTTGTTGCGCAGAGGTTACTACATATCTCTAGGGTTACGTATCTCGGTATAAATCGCTAAAGCTTTCGTAATTTCATGTCGAGAGCATGAGCGGTATAGAGTAAATCGTCGCTCTTTGTATTGATTTAAAAAAAACATTGAGTGTGTTCAGATCCAAGGATCTCTCAAGAATTATACATCCTCTTTTCAAATCACGTCACTGCTTCCGAGGATGGGAATCACCGAATTATTCCATTGGCAGGCCCCTCGCCCATGTTAAATATCCCACGATCACTGTTTTGCATCCATGAGATCTCTACTCCTTCCTAGTATGCTTTCTTAATCAGCGCACGAACAACGCACGCTTCTAATAAGGGGGAGGGGTCTTTTAGGGAAAACCGACTCTTCAAAATGGTTCCTTTTCACAACAGTGGTAGCGAAAACGAAACACGGTTCTGTGGTCCACATATGACGACCGTGGACCGGGTTAGGTAGGAAAAAAGGCTAGATAGGAAAATTCGGTAGGTACAGATTGGCGTGAATTTTACTGTCCCTGCGATGACGAGTGCTAAGCTCGCGCATTGCGGGGGACAGTCGATAGCTTTTGAAAGGGCTTGCAGGTCGCTTGAGAAAGGCGGACATGGTCGTTTGCGCTGTCCGCCGGGGTGGAAATGGCGTAGAGGAACTGAACCGCTCTCCGACCTTTCCTCCCTCCTCCCCTCGATCACCTGTATCACCTGTCGTCCCGTTGATCATCGAATTGCTCGAGCGGGCGCCAGCAACGTCTCAATTCGTCCCTGTCGCGTGCAAGAGTTGTTCAGTGGATCCCCTGCTCGAGGGATACGTAGCAATTCATTCCTTTCGTTCATAGCTTTCGTTAAAAAGACTGACCATCGAGCCGGGGTTGTCCATGTGTTTTTGACGCCCTGAGGGGTCCAGTCGGTAACCGCTCTGGTCCAACGGTCATCGCAAAATCGCATGACGTGTCCGGCCCACCTTGTCTTCGATTCCTTGAACGGCAGGCGTCCTGGTCTTCGATCGTTGGCGTTAGTTTCGAACTTCGGATTCCCTCTGCACTTGCTGTATTAGGGTTACTCTAGCGTGGTCCGGCTCCGCAGCACGCGTTGGATACGGGTAGCCGACGCGGTCGTCGGGCCTGCGCCAGAGTCCAGAAGGAGTTAGGTTAGGGCAGGAGGACAGCGGAATCGAAGAGGTTGGGCCGAAGCGGAATGTTCTTCGTCTTCGTGCACTTATCCCATTAAACGAATCCCTGGCGCTCGTTTTCCTGTCCTACTCAGCTCTGAATAGATCGCTTCAGCTATTTGGTTTCGCCGACTAGGCATACGTAGCTGGAGCATTCGATTGGTGTTCTTGTTTCGTTGAGCGTGAATGGGCATCAGTGAACCAATCCGTTTCTCATAAACATGTCTTCGTTTTCAGATGTTTAGACCACCTTACCACAGGCGCAGACGAAATCAGCAGCATTCGCTCCGTTGCTCGATGTTCCAGGCGTATATAAAGAACGATGTCCGTCAGACAAGAACGAAGGTGGTGTAGTTGCCCTGGCCGTCGACTTCACTCCCATGTCTTCATTCGAGTTGACGCACATTGACGTTCTCTAAGAGCGGCACTGAGAAGTTTGGCAGATTGGTGTCGCCCTGTGCGGACCCTCTCTGGACGTCGATGATTTGACCTCCTTGTAGAATTGGGGTGAGATTCTGGTCGTAAGTTGCTGTGGAAGCTCACGAGAGATCTGTGACTGTACTGCAGGAGGCACGCCCGTGGTTGCCAGGCTTCGTGACCGCTTCTGTCTCCACGAGTCGAAGCCTTCTTCAGGACGATGAACGTGAGACAAAGCGGCACTTGTTTACTCTTCGCTGAAAACTTCGCATGGAGTATGTAAACCGTGAGTAGGATATGGGGCGATCAGTGGATGAACCTTCTTCGAAAACACTGTTGCTCGCTGCTGTCCTTCATCCAGGTATTTGCGATCCTGCGTTGAGTATATGCCGCGAGTGTAATAGCTGTTACGGATTACAGACAGCTCAGAGCAGATTGGCTGGCGTTAATTGTCAATGTCGTCCAGGTCTCCCTTCTTTGTAACGAGCTAACACCTGTTCTTCTGGTTTTCCACGGAGTGGGGTACCTGCATTTCGAGCTGATAGCGGCAGTGAAGTCGAGCAGAGTTTTTGACTGATAAAAAACTGGGTGGGGCGCATTTCTTCAGGATGTTCCGGTTTGACCCTGTCGAAGACCGGGTGCTGTTACGAGTTCTTCACCGACTGATTAGCGTGTCGGACTCGAGAGAAGTACTGAGGGGGACGACGTATCCATCCTCTGGCAGTTGATGAGTGGGCAGATGAGACAGGTAGCGAAAGAGATCGAGTAGAAGTCGCTGATGAATTTCTCCATTTCCTTCGGAATGCAGCTAACGTTCCATCGGACGTCGGAGGCAGGTCATCTTGGTGGCTTGTAAGCTGGAAAGCTGCTTCGGCAGGCGCATGACGTATGCTCACTCCCAGGCCTTGTGCCTTCAGCTAATACTGCTGCCTCTATAGCTCCTTGAGATCTTCTTTGGTCGCCTCTCTGCGTAGCTCGCAAGCTCGGACGTGAGATTCGTGATTGCTGCAGCTCGGGCGGTTGCCACGTTGGGTATCAGCTCAGAGATTTTCGTGAGACGCGGACGTCCTTTGGTGACTTTGCAACCCTCTGCCTTCCTGCCACTTCGCTGAAGAGTGTTCACGAGCGATGATTTTCCTCGTCGATGTTTCTCGATAACGGAATCTCGCCATGAGTTGACATAGAAGTGAAGTTGATCCATTCGATGGCCTCGTCGGGGGCTTCGCTCGCTGAATGGTCAGGCTCTCTCAACACTGCATCGAAAAGTGGAAACTTGGCGCGGAGGGAGACGATGGGACCGATCCGTGTAGAACTTCGGCACAACAGCGACGTGCGGTCAGGCAAAACTTCGATGAAGATGAGGTGGTCTATTCGTACATGGAACTGTCCATCAGGTGATTCCCAGGTCAACGAAGGTAGCAGGGCTTCTTAAAACGGCTGAGTTAACCATGGTGGTGTTGTGGTCGGACATTGATTAAACTCGACAGTCTTGCGCCCTGCTCATTCAAGCCATTCCGTGAGTACGATTTGAAGTTCTTAAGCCGTCTGGTCTTGGGCATTTGCCGTTGAATGTCGGCGGACGATGACGTGAAGAAGGGATGATCCCCCTTGTAGAACTTTTCAATTCCATATAAAAATCTTCGTGATTCCTCCTCGATCGTAGCTCGAGGTGTTGGTTGCGTAGGCCGACCTGAAGACTGTCAGAAGCAGGGGTTGATTCCACATCTTCTCAATTATCAAAACGTTCCGATCCGGGTACGTTAAGGCTGTCGTGACGAATCGATGTTATGTGCCAAATTGTGCGTGTGACGCAAGGACACCCACACGCAGCCTCTGCTGTCGATGCGTCCAAGGGAGATAGTTCTTCTCCAGGTATCGAAAACGGCGTGTAGCGGGCGGCCTGCCTTCTCGTCTCGGTCAGTCGATGGACGTCGTTTAGCTTGATTTACCTGGCCTGCATCATTTCAGATCGTTCGACGATGGAGTTCGGATGCATTGCGTTCGTGTGTTGAAAGTCAGATCGCCATTCTTACGTCCTTCTTTTAGGCAGCCTGTCGGGCCCTGAGAATCTTAGCAGCCTCTCCCCGCAGCAAGGGTCCGGGTCTATCGTTGCTACTTTTCGAAAATTTTTACGACCCCTCCCAAGGGTGGATTTTGGTAACGCCCTCTGACCCTCGAACCAGCATATTCCTCACTAGGGAGTATTTCATTTGGATCCACTCGAACACGAAACTCGCCACGTTTTCCCCCAAAAATGCCGTCGAGCGGGGTTATACGCGCGCTGAATGGCAAGATTTTGTCCGCGCACTCCTCCCTCATGCATGCAACTTCTCAGAATCGAAGGGGGGGTTTGAGTAATACCGGACCGCCCCCCTCACAACCCATAAAATATACGAACCCCCCTCTACAAACTCACCAAAATTACGACCCCTCCAAAAAACTCATCAAAGTAGCGACCGCCCCCGTTGCGACTGTAGCAAATCGTTAGGACCGCCCTGTCGAGCGGGACCAACGCTGCGGCGTCCACGTCAGGTTCAGGGGAATGAGCCATATCCAGATTGCTGTTTGCGGCATATGAGGCACCGACGAGTAGCTTGCAGGCTCTGTAGTGTGGGCTAGGATAGACGTCAGGTTAGTTAGCCACGCTGTCTTGGAGCGGAACAATTGGCTTATTTTTTGGAGGCGGCCTCGAATCGCCTCCCATGTACTTCCCAGTCACTTGAATGCAAGCTTTTCGCTATGCCGACATGCAGGATACCAACCGCACACACACAGAGCGCACCACACACGCAAGCATGCATGGCTACACCTGTATGGAGAAGCTGGTATGAATCGACAGAACACTAAAACAGGGAGTCCATCCCCTGAATCCACCTGCGTCTCAGGGTAAGTGCATGGTGGCTTTTGGTCCGCATTTATCCTCTATCCGCCACCTGGGGTCGCGCCACGTAGCCTCGCCACCAACCGGCTCGAGATCTTTCAGTGAGAAAGGACCCTCAGTGAAGGAGATCCGTGGCTCCCCTCGATAGGGCTTTGATATGTATTGATGTAGGACGTCAGTACCAATTGGCAATATGATGCCCAAATGCTTGAATCATCAGAGAGGGGTGATCAGTGTTGGTTGCGCCTACAGGGACACGCCGCGCATTCTGTCCCTGGGCCCTCCCTCCCCACCAATTCTCGGAGGGCCCCGCATCCGCGAAAGTCGCCAAAGTTGACTCAAGAGGGAAAGTTCATTCTTCAATAAACGCTCGCGCATTGCCGCATTAATGTCCCCTTCCTGCCAATTTTTTAAAGGTTCTAGGCGGCCACCAAAATCGGTGAAGTAAGGCCTACATAGCCCTTTGAGCCGTAAAGGTGAAATCGTACAGAAAATCAAGTGTCTATGACCCTCTCTCTCTCCCTCCCCCCCCCCCTTTGATGGGGCTCTGATATGGCCCTTGTGGATCCTCCACTTATCCGATGTAGCGGGTAAATATTAGTTTTTGATACACGAAAGGGAAGCAGCGCTGCGGGGGCCAGTACATCTGGATCATGCACGAAAGCAATTGAACTAAGCGTGAAATGTGCCTGTAGCCCGCTGTGTGTCGCATTTTTACTGGTCGGAGCTTGTGGCCAGCGCCCGTTTACACTCGCCGCCACGCGCTGCGTGACGAGTATTTATTTGTATGGCAGCATCTATTATATACACCGCACATACATCGTGGATGTAATATTCGCGATATTCACATGTGCTTTTCTTTCAAGTTGAATTAAAGGTGGAATTGAGGATTGAAAGGTAGCGCACTGAAAATCACCGTAGAGTTGGTCAGCGTTGCAGGGCTTGGTAAAGCAGCGCTCGGCAAAAAAAGAGAGAGATGGATGCCTTGCCTTTGTGAAAATGGAGAACAGGAACGCAGTTCGGCCATCGAGCTACTCAAGATGCGGAGACAGCGGGATGGCTAGAGGTGTAAGATGTGTCATCTTAAGGAAACCAGCCGAATACAGCAGGAGGTGGGAGAGTTCTCAGAGGGCTCTTGAGCCAGGGTTCTCCAAAGGGCATTTCACGAGTACGGAACTACGAGGGGCTGCAAGATGCGTGGAGCAGGGTGAATAATGATTAAAATCCTCAACCATGGTTTTGTGCTGAGTGAGTTCAGTGTCGAGAGTAGATGTGCGCGCGGGGAGCACACATGGCTCTTGCGTGCCGAGAGTGAATGTCCGCGCTGAAGACCAGGGCTGAACAGGCGGGAACCTTCGACGAGTCTTTGACGAATCTTCGACCGATTCTCACCCTGGCGTGGAGCGTGGATGGAAGCAAGTTCAAGACTGCGCCGCTTGTTCTAAGTTGCACTAGTTTTACTGTGCAAACGCTGCTACCTCACTCACAGGACTGATTGCTTCGATGAAAGTATCGCGGAACGTCCCTTCAAAGGACAATTCTGCGATAAGAACTAAGGTTAGAGAAGGGGAAACTTGTCCAGTGGGGAGACAGGCGGACCCTCTAAAGAGGATCAACACGCAATTCGCATCAAAGGACATGCCCCGGCGATCTAGCAAGGGCCTTCCTTCGGTGCAACAGTCCCGGAACTCCCATCGACTACCTAATCACTCGCCACAGTTCTATACGTGGCGAGTGGTTAGATAACAGAGAGGGCGTTAGGGTTGAAGTGAACAAAAAGATGAGAGTCGCATCAATGCGGAAATCAACGGGCAAGTAAGGATCCCATTGCTCAGGTTCCGAGCCGTTCACATGGTTTCTTCTTCATCCCCGCTTCACTCATCATCTCCACCAATCTTCTCAATGAACTACCTTCTCATTCGTTGAATGTTCTTCTCTTTTTTCTCCGTAAAATCCGCCTTTAAGTTAACCATACTCGTCTTGTACTTAGGTGCCGTGTAGAACTATCATCATGGGTTTCGTCCACTCACTGCTGCTCTGTTTCGTGTGTTCTTATCAGTTCTGAAGCCGTGTGATTGGTGTGGTCCTATTGTATGGCATTGCCAAATGCTTTTGTAATTATTTGTTGTCGTGATCGTTGTGTCTCCAGCAACCACTGCAGTTCCTCACTTGTCAAAAGCGGTAATCTACAGCCTTTGTATTCCTTCAGTTGTCCTTCTTCACTGTAATCCCTGCATAGTTCCCTAAAACGGATCAGACTGCATAAAGCACGTCTCCGTTCAATAACTCCATGGCAGTATTTTCTCAATTGCAACTTCCCTTCACACTGCAATTAGTGGTTATGCGCGATTCATGAGAAGGCATTTTCTGAGTCGCCGCATAAATAACAGATCAATCTCGCGGTCTCATATGAGAGTAAGAAAGATCTTTACTCCAACGTCTCTCCGCGATCCGCCTCTTCCTTTGAGTGAATGCATCTCATTTCATACCTCAGCAGTTTACCCTGTTTTCAGGTGCAAATGCATCAGCTATACGTAGCTGCGTTATCCTTTCCTTGTTCCTTCATGTACATATTCGGCTCTTATGCTCATGTTAGTGTGCAAAATAGCCGACTTGTGTGAGGCTTTCTGCACCCCTTTATACGGAATGGGCAAGATTTACGGTAACAAAATCAAGTGATTATGACAAAACAACGCGGGGTTTGTCCTCTTGTGGCTAACTCGACCTTTCTAAAGGTTCAAAAGTCTAGTATCGAAATCTCACTATTTGTACTCCAAGCCCTCCGACGGACTGTTATCATTCTCGTTCTCTTCAAAACTATTATACATCCTCTTCTTACTCTTTAGCGTTTGTCGCACCCGGTAGGATCCGCTTTCCTGGTCTGTTGACACCACTTTTTCCGATTGGACGCCTGATCGGGATGGAGGCCAACTAATTTCGAGTCCTCATGCAACGTATCGAGCCACCGTTGCTTTGGTCGTCCTCTTAGCCGCTTTCCTGCCACATCAAGATCTAGACCGATCTTACGGACGCTGTCGTCATTAGCGCGAAGGAACGTACCACTTCAGGCGAGCTTTGCGCATCTTATCTGCGATGGGAACCACACCGAACCCCTCTCTGATGGCCTCTTTGCGAATGTGGTCCAAACGCGTGACCCTAGCAGTTCAGCGCAAGCATTGTTTTGTCTCCATTGCACTGAGAAGAGCCCCAACTTCTTTTGTCACGGGCCAGCACTCTGCGCCTAAAAAACTTGTACATCAATGCGGACAAATTTGTTGATCGACTCTACATTTTTTATTTCCAAACCTATAATAAGTGCAACATCGACTCGTTATTCTTCTACTACATGAAGCGCTAACTGGTGTGTTGGTTTGTATATACCGCGTATCTGTCTTTGGGTTCTTGTGTAATCGTGCGCAAAATGAAGGGAGCTAGTGGAATAAAACAACCACTACTGAAATTTGGGAACCCGTGGGTCTTGCAAAATCAGGATTTCGCGATGGGAATTTTGATGAACTCGCAACGGCTATCCGGGGTGGGGGGCAAAAAAGAGTCACTGCCCATGGACTCATCATCAAGCTTTTTGTCGTCGCACAGAGCGCAGGTGTTTCCTCATGAGCAGGCCCTTGTTCACCGCCCTCACCGTTTTCCTTAATATCTCGTCATCTGTCACCATCGTCCAGTTCGAAAGGGGCTACCATAGTTGTCAAGTCTGAAGCTGGCGCACGTTTCTTGAATCGACTCTGGTGGGTGATCCTAGAGACAGTAGCTCGGACTACGCAAGACCCCTTTCAACCAGCGTTTCCGATAACTCCGTAATGGGTAACGGAGTTTGAACCGCACACCATGTTTCCGTGACAAATTCTCCTAATGTCGTCGTTGGAAGGCTGTCATGAAGTTTTCTGATGGATTCGGATGAATCTTCAATGTTCACTTTGAATCATTTGCATTGAACGCACCATCGCCAATTCCATTCGAATGTGTCGGTAGAGTGATTGTTTTTGCCGCCTCCCCCCCCCCCACCATTGCGCTGCAGTGGCAGCTGGAGGGCTAGGAACGGGGAGGAGAGAGGGGGAGGGAGATTAGAGAGAAATAATAATAGGCTAATAAAAGTAAGGTCAAAATCAGAATTAGTAGCATTCCTACGTGATCCTATGTGAGCCCAGCGCATGGTGATGGATGAGCATTCGCAGGAAATGAGAGGTGCTGGTGGTTGTTGAGGGACAAAACGGTTTGCTGCAATCTTGACGAACAGGTCACCTTGATCCGTGGAGGAGCTGGTAGAAGCCCAAATATCGTTGACAGTACGTCGCTAACTGGGCTGTACTTATCAGTGAACTTTTCTGTTTCAAATGAATATTGGCCGAATGTATATATTGATTCGATTATACAGCCTACAACGATACTAGTCACATCTTATTATCAGCCACCGAACTTCCCGTTTCAATCTTATGCTAAGGTTCTTTCACATGTAGTCATATCCACCTGCGAGGGCGGTACCCGCGGAGTGGCTGTAATGTGGTGCTTTTATTCCATGCTTAGTAAGAGAGCGTTATTGCATTCACAGCTTCACAATAGATTGTTTTTCTTAACGATTTCTTCACGTTTAATGACATAAGTGTGATTGTTTATGACATTACACCTATCAAACCAAGCTTCTTTGTTGATAGGGTCTCCTGACTCGCAGCTCGTCTACCCTCTGTTGAAATCTTTTGCGAATTCCACATATTCCTAAGAGGAAGTGTTCATAGTTTGAGGAAGTAAATGAAGATAATCTCTAAAAGGATGTCGAAATGCCAAAACACTTGGCTGTGGAAAGAGCGTCGCAATGAAATGCCAGGTTCGCAAATGCCATCTTATAATGAATGCAGCTTCCGTGACTCCCCTATACGTTAATCTTCCCAGAAAGGTTTCTACAGTGTTCCCAATTTGTTCGGCTTCTTGGATGCAGAACAACTATTTAAAGAATTTCATGACTCTTTTCCTCACCGCTCCATATCATTCGGACGTCCAACAAACTGGTAGGAATCGAAACAAAATCCTCCTAGTTCATTCGAAGGAACCTCAAAAAACCGTTTGAATCCATATGGGAAATGCTATGCGTCCATCTCAAAAGTACGCTGCAAAACTGCCCGAAGCATGGGTTTTACTGAAGTGACCAAGGCAGATTCTTTTTCTTCTTTCTAGCGTTAGTTCCGCGCAGTCGCAGGGTCCGCTGATTTGTCAGTCGTCGTCACTTTGCTTTGTCCAGGGCATCTTCTACTGTGACCATGACCTCACTTAGGTCCTCCTTGATAACGCTTTCCACCTTTCCTTTGAGGCTCCTCGCAGTCACTTGCCTTACTTCCTAGTACTTCGAAGTCCATCGCTGTTCTTATCCATGGTCCTGTGGCCTCCTTAGCCCGTGACCATACCATCGCAGACGCTGTCCCCGTGCTTAAAGGCAAGATTCGGGATAAAATAGGTGTCTGAAAGCGTTCAGTCATGATACTAGAGGTGGGAGGTG
Organism: Ostertagia ostertagi; assembly: GCA_036418205.1. Classification (NCBI taxonomy): domain Eukaryota; kingdom Metazoa; phylum Nematoda; class Chromadorea; order Rhabditida; family Trichostrongylidae; genus Ostertagia; species Ostertagia ostertagi. Next base: position 175,619 of record MU868395.1, read on the forward strand.
GTCTATAAAAGAGAAGGAAAGCAAACGAAATCACAGAGTACGCCCCGTACAGAAACCTCCCCTATTTCAGCAATATTCCACCTTGGGATAGAGAAAAGGCGCGTTGGACGTGTTCCGCGAGCCTTACTTTAGCTGCTTCAGTGCTATTGACACAGGGTCGCGGTGGGACCGCTGCCTCAAATGCACCCACGCTTTTCAAGCAGCGCTACGTGGCAATCGACATCGAAGGGTGGGGCTTGCGGAGGAAGGTGTGAGTTGCAGGTCGGACGGGCTGCTTGCGCCTTTGTCGTGCACTTTCAAGGGGTGCGACAACAACACTTGTCCGCCTGCCTACTACCCCCGGGATGGAAGAGGCGAGGTGCCTAATCGCGGAGCGTGCCTTTAAGCAGGACAGGGACAGTCTCCATGACCGATCTGACCTCGTTTTTGACCCTGTCCACTCGAGTCCGACCGCAGGCCCATCTCAGCATCCTCATTTCGCTAGAGTGAAGCTGCCTTCGTGATTTTTGTTCAGGGCCCAACCTCGCTGCCATAGAACATCGTGGGCCTTACCACACTCCAGTACACCTTCCTCTTCGAGCGTTCTGGAGCACCTTGGATCGCAGGGGAATCCAGCGGACTCCCTCCTTTTCATCCATGCAGCGTTGACCCAAGCCTTCACCGCCTGATCCACAGTACTGTCAGCTGCCAGATCGCTCCCAAAGTAGCGGAAGTCCTCTACTCTTTCGATGCTCTTTCCACGGCCGTCTACAATTAGTTCTGTGCCCTCCTCATAGCTTGGTCTTCCTAGCCGGAGCCCGCCTCCTACCAGGACCTTCTGCCATTGCTGCACTTGGTCTGTAGTTCTTCTCTACTATCCGCTATCAGGGCGATGTCGTCAGCGTAGAGGATTGTCTTTAGTGGTCCCTCCATGAGCCTCTTCACCAGGACATTTATTGTCAGGAGGAACAGGAAGGGGCTCAGAGCTGATCCTTGGTGCATCTTCACCGTAATGCCCACCTCCTTCTTTAGGCCGTGTAGGATGCGTAGCCTTAGCCCCATCATACATTTCCTTCGCCAAAGAGATCAGGTGTTCTGGCACATTCCACTCCCTAAGCGATCACCATAGTACTTCTTGCGGTAGCCGATCGAACGCCTTCTCTAGGTCGAGGAAGGCTGGCAGCAGGGTCAGCGCTTTCTCTATACTTTTCCATCAGTTGTCTGGTGATGAAGATGGCATCCGTTTTCGACTTTTCGGGCATGAACCCAAACTGTCCCTTAGAGATCGAGACCAGTTCCCGCAGTCTTGAGTCGACCAGTCTCTCGTACAACTTCATGGTAAGCGCAGTCAACCTAACACCGCGGTAGTTTGAGCAGTCCATCGCGTCACCCTTCTGCTTGAAGATGGGGACGATAGTGTTGTTCTCCAGGCATCCGGCATCCTCCCTTCGGCAGTCATCGTATTCAGGAAGCGGGTGAGCCACTTCACCCCGTGCTCTCCCAGGGCCTTCCAAGCCTCTATGGGTACTCCATCCGGACCAACTGCCTTTCCCACCTTCATCTTCCCAAGTGCACAGTTCCAACCTCATCCTCTGTCCAGAGTGCGATGGCAGCAGCTGTGGCCTCTGCCCGTGAGATGTTCTTGTATTTGATTTTCCTCATTCAGAAGACCTCTGAAGTACTCTTCCCACTTCCTCCGGACTTCGGCAGGCTTCCTCAGGATGGCGCCTTACTGCTCTTCACGCTCTTTCTGCTTTCCAACTTCTCGTACAAGGCGTCCATCTCCGTGTTCTTTGCTTTGGCTGCGGCAGCCTTAGCGAGCCTCTTGCAACTCTTGTATGTGGCGAGGTCCTTGGGGCTGTATGCTTCCCTCTTCTGCTTCACCACTCGCTGGACCTCCTCGTTCCAGAACCACGCTGCCTTGTCTCCTCTGAATCCACCTCGCATCTCGCACAGTACCTCCTTGGCGCATCGTACGATGATCTCAGCTGCATTGCCCCAAGTCCGCTGCGCCGGTCCCCAGGATCTGGGAGATCAACTTCCATTATCCTTCGTTTGAGGTCGCTCTTCTCTGCTCTGTGCAACTTCCACCACCGGATTCTCCTCTCAGTTCTTGTCTTTGCCTTCTTGGGGAGGTCTATGGTATGTCCGCTAGGAGGGGCTTTGGAACATGATTGGTGTGACTGGGCTCTTTATCATCCGGCCTGTCAACCTGAGCTTGACGCTTGTACTAGAACCATTTTACCGATTTCTGCGGGGCATGGTTTGATGCCTCGGCAGGGATCGAACACACAGTTTTTCAGAGGTGCAGACATGAGTCTACACACCACATGGCCATCCCTGCCTTCTGACCGAGGCAGAGATCATTCATTCATTGAAGTTGATTCAAATGTGCTTCCCTTTTAAAAGCTCATGGTCGGTGTTGGAAGCTGATTTTTTTAATCTTATTATCAAAACGTTGACGATAACGTGGCGCGGTTATGCGTCTCCATTGTACGCCACGTCGGACATTGTGACACCACGCTTGCGTGACTTTTTCCCATATGTTTGCATCCGTTCTAAAGATCATACCACAACATAAATGTAACGACATGGTTCATCGGAGGATCAAATATGCTTCAATTTGTAAGAGGTTTTGTACGCGAAAAAAAAACTTCTCATTGAATATTGTTGAAAGGTTCTGCATCATTCATGCTTGAATAGTCATCACTCGAACTTTGCGGATGTGAGGTGAGGCGGCCGTGCTCTCAAAATCGCTCCTGTCCCACTCGGCCAAAAAAGCTGAAACGCACGCTGACTTCAACGTGTTAATTATTATAAATAACATTTTGCATCGGTGTATAGTGTCATCGAGCTTCATAGCCTCGTGCACGTTACTACATTGTGCGACCATTAGAACGCTCAGGCGCTCGAGTTCCAGGAGACTTTTCTCTTTTCCCTGTCGTGGCTTATGCCTATAACAGTCGCAGTAGTTGGCTGCAAACTTCAGCGCCTCCCTTTTAACTGGAGAGTTCCTTTCGCATCTCATCTATTTGTTCTGTCTGTCTTACCCGGTCTGCTTTACCATTAGTCATCTTACAATCAGAAGGGTAAAAATTGTGTAGAGAATGCGGTTGCGTGGCTGCAGAAGTATGACCTCCCCTTGAAATCGAGGTCTTCGCACAACTCCCCTAAAACAGAGTCCACCGGCAGCTGCGGCGCGATTTGTCCATGGGTCAGATTTGCTGAAATCCCGGAGAAAAACTGTCGAAGTCTACCATTCCTCCATTTCCCAACCTTTTGAACAGAGCGCGGTAGGGTTAGATAGAGCTAGATGTGCTACTATCAAGCAGTATTGCAATCGCTATGAAAGCTTTCCATTCGAAGAGATATAGTCTCTCAAAATACGTCGAAGACGCACGCTTTAACCCGATTCTTTCACTGCGTCGCCTGATACGTAGCCGCCCCAAAGCGGACTTCTTTCCATGCCCCGCCTTTTGCTCCGCGCCTTTTATATTGCCTGCGATTGTCCATAGAGTGTAGTTTTTGGAGGTTTGTTTCTCTTCAAAAACCGAATCCTCATGCGTGAAAATTTGTGTGTGCTGTTTCCAGTGATCACAACTGATATGTGCATGCTGAGTAAGAATGCAAGAATTTTCCGCGAAGGACTTCTTGAGGGTTTGGACCATTTCTTCTGAGGAGCACAGAATGTCTTTTCTTCAAAAGTAAGATAATAGCTCAGAGATTTGCTCTAGGCGTAATCACAGCGAGCGACGCTCGCTAATGAGCCCTCTCACGTAAATTGATGAAATTATCAATTCAAAACTAAGGTCTTCTGAATCCTCGAATTGTCGTCTTATAAAACTCTGCAACCGTTTGAAGATTCGAAAATCTCTGGAGGTGATGAGCGCAGTTACGCCAACACTGGCATATGTCTGCGACTGACTCATCCGTCGTAATGCATTTTTTTTAAATCGTGAACAGAGTAGTAGGGGGGGGAGTATATAGGTCATTCCAAACCCCCTCAAACAACCCTCACCTTTTTGCATTATTATATAGGGGCTTAGAAGAAGTAATACTCATCTAGTCTCCTTACACAGCATATTCGCTCACCTGTGTCAAGGCTTGCTTCTCATGCAAATAATGGAATCAACCCAAAAATTTTATACATTAAATTAGCCTGCTCCTCCTCCACTCCCTTTAGTTTACTAAGGCTGGCGTCAGACTTTAGCGACCTCGCTAGTAGCGATCTGCTCGATTCGCAAACTCTGACACCGGCCAATCTTGGACTGGGATCACAATAGTCAACTGACTCTTGCCTATGGGTATCTGAGTGGTTGGATAGCGTCTACTGATCAGCGTTTATCATGTAGCTTTTGTTCGATATCGGTACTGCTGGCTGTGGAGCAACCACTTTATTATGCTACTAATAGGCTGTACAATAGTCTTCCTTGCTATGATTGCAGCAAAATCGTCCTGTAATATTTCATATGTACTTTCCTACATGATCGTACTTAGACGGCAACAGGTCTTCCTTATCCATCCTATGGTTGAACGCCTCTTTAGTCCCACTTATCCATTACTTAATTTTCTTAAGTTATCGTCTTGTCAATTTCTGTAATGCGACAGGCGACTTTGCAGTAAATGGAGTAAATAAATAAACAAATAGATAAGCGCTCATAAGATAGGAGATGTCTGTGCTGCTGCTCGGTGCTACATACGTGAAAGTGAACCACTTGTAGATGTTTCAGGGTACTGTATCCATAAATTACTGCATAAAATGCTCTCTCCGGATGAACCTTTTTTTTCTATGAATTTGCTGAAAGTACATATTATACTCTAGGATAAGACAAGTACTGTTCAGAAACTTAACAGCTGTAGAGCTGAATAATTGGGGAAATATGTTGTAATGGCTTCAAGACGGCATGCAAATTCGTGTATGAATCTTGGAGCGCTAATCTCAAATCTGCCTTCCCAATGTGCTGACCAGGAATGGATGATTGGTCGAAGTGGCCATATGTAAAGAGACCTACACCGTTGGATGCGTTTTTGGACG
>MU868395.1:180732-226987 GCA_036418205.1 Ostertagia ostertagi
AAGAGAGGATACTTGTATAATAAGCCCTTATGCAAACATCTTTAGAAAAGGGAGAGGAAATCTGAATCAGCATTAAGACTGTGAATACTCCTACTACTTTCTGTCTAATGTTGTCACAAAGAGCAGACGGGCTTGCAATGCAATCTGCTTTTGCTTTATCTGCAACCGCACTTAGTGATAAAATTTCGAGCAAAGCAAATATAGGTATTTTGTTAAATATGTAATAAATAAAACTACAGGCAAAATGCAATCTATTCACTCATAATATTTCTTCACTGAGGGAGAGCCAGGCAGCTCAAAAACATATTCATATTGTACAGAACATTCAACGTGCTCGACTGAATGACGAACGTCTTTCGGCGTCAAAATAATTAGCACGTCTACTAAGATGTCGCTCCTTGTTTGCCCCTTGGCTTATTAGAACGCTAAGGATTCTACCCATGCGCTCTGCGCACTTGCAGCTATTCCACGTCAAAAAGAGATTTCAAAACATGGGAATTTTGGTGGTTTGAATGCTGATATTTCTTGTTTCCATATTTTACCCCACTTATTGAACACTTCCTCTTCACTCCTGTGCAAAAGCATCGGTCTTGGAGCAAAGGGCTCAAATGAAGCAGTGAAGGATGTGTTGATTTTGGTAAAATAAGTTATAACATATAGATTAAATGCCATCAGATAATTTGTAGTTGACCAGATTCAACAATCAGATTTTATGGCCCCTTCAATTAGCGAATAGCGCTACAAAAGAATCTGTCCAGTCTACTTAATCATTTAACGTATGAATAAACAGCACGTCCTGTGGCGTATTAGGCCTGTTTTTTCCGGTCACCGGATTGTGCTAGATATTGCAAAAGGCAATAAGGTCCGGCTTGAAACCCTGATGTGGTTATTGAGCTATATAAGTGAAGTGAATCATGTTACAGCGTAAAGGTTTAGTCAGAAAAAAGACGGGAAATTAGTCGTAAGAATGAAAATAAAAGTTTCACTCTTGAGGAGCGGTGAGTCGGAGTAGCATTGTTTTGTGGGTGGGGCAATGTATGGGCTAGGCGAGTAGGTGCAGTCTAGGGCCTTCAGCGCTTTGGGTCTTTTGGATCTATCTACGATCTTTGGATGCATGCTCTTCGTGTGTGTACAACGCCATTTATTCTTCGAGAACTTTCTTAAGGGCAAGCAGCCGGTATAAAACTGAGGATTGAGAGCGCTTCATAGGATGATGACTACGGCAACGACCTCAAAGTGGAAAAGGAGCAAAGAGAAATTTTCTGAGATCGCTGAAATTTAAGGCCTCACCTCAAAAGGTTGGAGTGGAAAAACGGCGAGGAAGGGCTGTCATAAAGACAAAACGCGCGAATGATCACACTCATTTTGAAGAGCACGCCGATGTTGAGTGGTTGGGAAGCGTTGCAAACGATGTCGATGTTGCAGGCCCGTAGGATAGGGCCGCTAACGGTGCAACTTTTGCGGCAAGGCTGGAGGATTTAGGTAGGTAGAGACCCGCTCGCATTGTCCTGAGCCACCCTGGGATAATGCCCGGGGTCTTTTCCTTTAATTTCGACGCAGAATCCTGAAGCTGTTTTTTGCCTGCGATGCAAACCACACTTGTGGTAAGCCAGGATTGGCGATGGAATCTCATCAGGCGAGATAAATTGGAGGCTACACCTCATCACTCGTTGTTCCCGTCACTCATAGCTTGAATCGAGCACGTAGCTGCAATGCTTCCGCTCTCTATGGGAAAGTTACAGATGGGTTTTGCGCTCAACAAAGCAGGAAAGGTTGCTTTCTTCGTACAACAGCGAATATTTCACTGCTTTTAGTCACATGCGAAAATAGGCAGTCCTTATTTTAATGATCAACAGCCAATCCTCTATATGATTGATTTTAGCGCATTGTTGGCAAATAGTTTCCCTACTCTGTAAAGGGTGCTGTATGTCTTACACAAGTTTAGCGTCATCTTGGATTGGCAGCTGGCACACAACATGATCATTGGCGCTCTATAACAAGGTGTACCCAGGAACAGTCATGAATATTGCAACTCAAATTCTGACTCTATAAAGCCTACCAATCAGATGGTGTCTTAATGTATGCCTTGACAAAAATGTTGCGTTTAAAGGATAAGAAACAATAGGGACCCTAATGAAGCTTTCATAGAACTTTGGTCAGGCACAGCAACGCTGGTGACAAAATTGCTATCGGAGTCTGGAATGGATTTTCACAGTAGTACATTTAGCGCGTTTCTTGAAACTCTTGAGCCTCGATATTGACTGGTTGGCTAAATACTTGTTTGCAAACAATCGGTTATGCTGAATTGTTTGTTTAGCCTGACATTTCACAAATTGGCCAGTATCCAACACAAGGATTTGAAAGCATCTCCGTATTTATATTACCATATAATCCGCCAACAAACAGATCGCACTCTTCAAAATTAGCGACCCGGATATGGATCTAAGAAAGGTTCACAGGGAAGGTTGGATGCTCCAATGGAAGCGTCCAATGGCAAATAAAAAAAACAGAGATAATCCGCGCAAGAAACAAGAAAATTCATATGCGCTTCTTTAGCCGTTTAAATCTTCGCTCCCAGGCGGGCAGCGACGCATATGGACAAGTTTTACCGGCAGCGCCATTCGTGCAGCATGCCAATGTCCTGCTCCAGTGACCTTTTCGCAGTTTGTGCGCTGTCTGGCAACCACCTCGTGCCAAATCACCAACGGGGCTGAGTCGCTTCGAGTCCTGGTCATCGCACCAGCGCAACATGCCGTGGAAGCGGGCCAACATCCTCTCCTCATTGGCACCAAGGACTGCCTTCCTGTGTGGCAATATGCAAGAGGTGGCAAATTAACTAAAGACATTTCGTCTCCACGTTCAGATGGATTCTAATTCAGCCTCTGCTGAATTCATTACCGGAACAAAACAAGTTTGGGGGTTTCCAGATTATTATGTGAGACGCAACTCATTTTATAGGAAAATCTTTCATAGTGGTCACACTAACTGGGCGGCATTAGAAATTTTGTCCGCCGGAAACTCTGTCACTGATCGGAGCCGCAATTGGGTCTCCTGAAGGGATGCATATGTAACGCCTTCGACTGGAAAACCGTTTCCGGGGGTTCGCATAGAGGGAGCTAACGAGCTCCCTAAAAACTGAATAATCAACATTGAATCGACTCACGAAATTATGCAGAGCTTTCAGGCTAGCAAGTTATCAATAGGCCTTCTTTGAGCTTGACGACGATACAGATGATCATACTCTGAAGTAACAGTGGAGCAGCGAAGGTTAGCCTGCGTCTACTTCTAGAGGGCGCATTTAGAGGAATACTACGCTGAGGAACTTTCCACAACCGCGGCAAACTCTGCGAAGAAAAAAGGACCGCGAACTGCCACATGGGCAAAAACAATATCTTTTTTGACTCGCCTTGTTTTCGCCCGATGCGTTCGCCTCTCCACTCAAAACGCGCTTACTTCATAACAAACGCACTTCAGGCCTATAAACCATAGTTGAAATATCCCAAAGAACGGTTACTCGGCATCACCCACCCGATGATCGCTCAACGGCAATGCTGTAGATGCTCGTAGAAAAATGATACTAACTGTAGTCGTGCACATTGCAGTGCATACGTCTTCTATCTTTTAAAAATCAGAGATGAATCATTCACGTGAGCACAAAATGAACGTTGATCAACGTATGATGTTGAAAACATAATTACAGACTGGAATTTCACGAAGGAAATATACATTTACATGCAAACAGTCATTAGAGACCGCGGGTGACTCATTCTTTTGGACGATTTCGAGAAGTGGGCATTCTGCAAAGCGAAAGAATTGATTGCTATCCCAAATCAAGGAGTATCTCTAAACCTCTCAAGTTTTCTCTTTATGTCCCGCCCACAGATCCCCGCGAATGGGGCGCCAGCCGATGAAGAGAATGCCCCGATCAGCCATGACGGGAGTAGATGTGATTTCGAGGGAATGAGGATTTTTGGGGAGAGGAGAAATTCCGGGCTGTTGAAGGCTTTCCCTATGACCGCGTGAAAATGCGTGCGCAAATTAAATATGCCTAGGCAGTAATCTTAGGTGCGATAAATAGATCTGGACATGAAGTGAAGCGGTTATAAAGGACGCGTGAAATATTCAGTAGCTCTCACACTCAGGGCTGATCCGAAGACGATGAGAAGATCAATCACTGTGTTTTACTGGCAGGCGATAATATTGTTCAAGAACGAACATGATATATATCGGCCTTCCGAAGCCAGATTTGAATGTTCAGCCAACAGTTCTCTAGCGCATTTTTAGAAAATTATGGTAATTCCGGTATAGTTCCCTAGCTCCTCCTCGCCTTCAAAAGATAAACTGAGAAGTTGTCGGTGAGCGCTTACGTAAAGGGAGCACGGCGACCATTCCTTGAAACGCTGGCAGAGAATGCTATTTGCCTTCGTGTTATGGCTGTGTCTTGCGCCATATGCTTGTATAGAGCTAGTCTTAGTATAATTCTGATTGCGGAATCTGAACGTCAATAAAAAGCTTGTAAGAATCGAAGCAGGCAAGTCAGTGCTAGAAACTTAGACGAAAACGCACTTTCTCACAGAGCCCCCTGCTAAGTCCGCGCCTTTCGCGTGTCTGTGCTTGGACATACAGTTCTATAGCCTCGAAAAAGAATAATTTGCGTGAGAAATGACCTAAGACTGTGCTGCTCTTTCCAACCGCTGATTTCACGATTCACGAAAATGAGCTATAGTGAAACACTTCTGCCAGGACCTGAACTCGAATCTCTTGCTTCTCGTTTGGAACAGGTTGAGCTCGGATATGAGTGCTCGGAGCCATAACACTCCCACGAACTCAAGAGTTCCTAGAGTTGCAGACATATATGGGAGGCGCCGCCTCCGACCATTACATATGATGCGATACCTCAAGTCTCCTTTCTTCTTCTGCCTACTTTGGCCACAAAGTTGCATTATGTTATTATTATGAGAACATGACAGCCTGTCAAATTTTTGGCTTCTTCTCTCAAAAAGGCTTGTAAATTTGTCTCGTGTAAACAGTGTTAACATCCACCTCCTAATCCTCCCGAAGCTTAAAGTGGAATCAAAGTAGATCTGGACAAAGAATAGAAATGCTCGAATGTCATCCCCAAATTCGCTGCAGCACAGTTGCTCTTTATGAGTAGCAAAGCGACGATTCGGGAGCTACTAAATGAAGATTAGGTGACGTGCCAGTTTTTCAAAAGGTTGTACTCGTAGTGAAGGGAATTGCGGGTCCATTGTAGTGTCCTTCTGTTTTTGATTCAAAAGTTGTTCATTTAGCAGTTTGACTATCGTCATAGCAACTCTGGAAAGAGGCAAACAAAAACTTCCTGCCTGCATGTAAGGATCGAACTCTCGGAGCAAGAGCATGTGGTCCAAATGATGTTCTCAGATGGCCGAGTAACTACCTGCGACCGCAAAAACGCACAGAAAAATTACTCGTATAACTACAAATTCTGTGTGTATCATCAATCCTAATGAAAATAAGCATATCACGGGAAGTCTTCCCTTTCAAGAGTGTCCACAATCCTGCTTGTCGCACATCCCATCAAGAGACACCCATTGCTTTCAATATTACCATTAGGCGCGAAGAATTATTGTGAAGTTATTTACCAACAATCAGCAGCGCCGTAACGCAACAGCGACAACTTTCCCATAACTTTTCTAGCATCTGCAAAGCGCCGCTGAGAGCAATATCAGTAGTCCAGAGCACCTTCAGACGCGAACAATGGCGTATCATTAATCCAGCATCCGGGGTGTCGCGCAATGCCGATCCACCTTCCTTACTTACGGACACACCGACTGTTCAAAGCATGACGCGTCTCGCACCCTGCCATACTATGGCACAATGAACGCGGAAAGAAGCCTTTTATGACTCTGTTTTAAAATTCTCACCGGAAGGCATGAACGGTCAACGTGGCAAAATATGAAATGACTAACAAAGTATCAATGGTATGTTGTTTCACAAGACGGCTGATTCAGAATCTTCTTCCCAAATCTGCCAAAAACGATTCGCGAACGGAGTCACGGTGAGGTTTTTCGTTCCTCTCACACAGTTTAACACTGTGAGAAATGAGGCCTTCAGCAGTAGCGCTTGTGAAGAAGCGTGAAGCATTTTCGTCGTAATTGAGTGCTGGTGCCTTAGTGGGTGTAAGGTGTGGTCTTGATGTCGGCGTCAGTGTTCGGATCCAGCCCGCTTGTTTTCCATTTGGCATTTTTGTGAGCTGACTGTTTGGCAGTAGCGAACATCCGATTCCTTACATTCATTGGTCAGCCCTACTTGCTTTTGAATGAGTCTGAGTGATAACATTCGAATATGTTATCCTAACTTGCATGCCACTAGCATGAGGTAAGGCGAAGCCAGTAAACGAGAGCGCGCGCTTACAGCCCGTTTTGGTGTGGCACGAATGGAGATCTGTGTTCAAGCAGTCCAGATAACTCGTGGGGAGCCGATTTCTGTTTCTAGAAAAATTCGAATATTGAAATTAATACTCAAAAAAGGTGTGCGAGCCACTTCTTCGATGCTGGCATCTCCATAAACCGTGTTTCCAAGGTTGATCTATATTGGACGACGCGACCCTCGTAAATCTTGAAATAATAAAAGTGAGAGTTGAATCATGACTAAACAGGAAACCAAAAGACGCTTGACTTTCCACTCTTTAGAAAACCAAGAAAAAAGTATACTCGTTCAAGGCTATTGCTAGACTCGATAATAGCTGATGGATGAATGGCTAGACACACGACCCAGTCCTATTGCGAAATTTGGCGAAATCGTCAAAATTTGGTCTGACAAACTTGTCTCTACGGGTACTTCAATCTCCAGAACATGATATCAGTACCCTGTTTTGCTGCAAAAACGTCTGCCAGAGTTCTGTGTAGACTCCATATGCAGTCTGTATGAGACCTGATACGGACGTGGATTAGAAACTCTTCGCAAAGTCTTGGCACCGGGTTACTACAGGCAAGCATGATCAGAATAACGTAGCTGGAGCCTTTTCATCATTTTGCAGGCGAAGGAAAAATAAAAACTCGCCAGGGAATCGATCCTAACGACGTCTCCACTTGAACCCGAACTCTACCGCGCACTACTTTCCTTCATAACTCCAATTCGGGAAACTCGTTTGAGCAGATTTGGAAGCAGATTCGACATCAGCGCCAAGTCTGTTACCAATTAACCGACCCCGGAGGGATGGAAGGCTTGGTTGGCCCGGGCGACTCGCGACCCAGAATTTGATCCCGGACCGCTCGCGTGGTGAGCGCGCCACTTGTCACTATACCACTTCCGCCCTTGTATGCAGTAAATGGAGTAAATAAATAAACAAATAGATAAGAGCGCTCATAAGATAGGAGAGTCTGTGCTGCTGCTCGGTGCTACATACGTGAAAGTGAACCACTTGTAGATGTTTCAGGGTACTGTATCCATAAATTACTGCATAAAATGCTCTCTCCGGATGAACCTTTTTTTTCTATGAATTTGCTGAAAGTACATATTATACTCTAGGATAAGACAAGTACTGTTCAGAAACTTAACAGCTGTAGAGCTGAATAATTGGGGAAATATGTTGTAATGGCTTCAAGACGGCATGCAAATTCGTGTATGAATCTTGGAGCGCTAATCTCAAATCTGCCTTCCGAATGTGCTGACCAGGAATGGATGATTGGTCGAAGTGGCCATATGTAAAGAGACCTACACCGTTGGATGCGTTTTTGGACGCTGATGTCGAATCTGCTTTCCAAATATGCCAAACGATTTTCCGAATGGAGTTATGAAGGAAAGTAGTGCAGCGGTAGTAGTCCGGGTTCACGTGCGAGACGTCGTAGGATCGATTCCCTGGCGGGTTCTCTTTTTTGCCTTCGCTGCAAAATGATGAAAAGGCTCCCAGCTACCTTATTCGATCAATGCTTGCCTGTAGTAACCCGTGCAAAGACTTTGCGAAGAGTTTCTAATCAGTTTCTGCGGTACTCACTACAGACTGCACATGGAGCCCACAGAACTCTTGGCAGACGTTTTGCAGCAAACAGGTGTGATATTCGTGTTCTGGAGATTGAAATAGCCCTAGAGACAAGTTTGTAGCCAAGCTTGAGATTTCCACCAAATTTCGAAATAGGCTGGGTGGGTATCTATCCATTCATCCATCAGCCTATTATCGAAGCCTACATAGCCTTGAAACGATATACGTTTTTTGGTTTCTGAAGAGGACTGCTTGATACACGAAGATCTCACATTGCGTAAGGCCACACAAAAAGAGCCTGAACGCTGCGCGCAGTCCGTATACTGGGCTCGCTAACTCTTATGTAGTGGCATGCAAGTTTCGAAGTTATCGACCTCAGACTCATTCAACAGCAAGTCTGACCAATGATGAAGGAATCGTGTTTCGCTACTGCCAAACAGTCAGTCACAAAAATGCAAAATGGAAAACAAGGGGCGTATCCGAACCACTGACGCCGAAGTCCCAATACCACCACCTTAACCACTAGGCCACCAGCACTCAATGAGAAATGCTCACTGCTTCCTTCACAAGCCGCTACTGCTGAGGCCTCATTTCTCACAGTGTTAAACTGTGTGAGGGAACGAAAAACCTCCGTGACTCCGTTCAGCGAATCGTTTGGCAGGTTTGGGAAGAAGATTCGAGATCAGCGTCTGAAACCACATACCATGATACTTGTCTCATTTCATATGGCCACTTTGACCCTTCATCCTTCCCGTGAGTGGTTCTTAAAACAGAGTCAAAAAAGGCTTTTTCCGCGTTCTTGTGCATGTATGGCAGTCGAGACGGTCACGCTTTGAACAAGTGTTGTGTCGTAAGGTAAGGAGGTGGATCTGCATTGCGGACACACCCGGATGCTGGATATAATGAGTACGCATTGTTGCGTCTGAAGGTGCTCTGGCTACTTTATTGCTCTCGCGCGCTCTTGCAGATGTGAAAATTTGGAAAGTTGTCGCTGTTGCGTACGCGCGCGATGGTAAAACCACAATAATTCTGGCCATGGTAAATTGAAGCAATGTTTTCTTTGCATGGGATGTGGACAGCAGGATTGTGCGACCACTTTGTGGGAAGATTCCCGTGATATTCTCATTTTCATTAAGGATTGATGATATCACACAGAAATTTGTAGTATAGAGTAATTTTTCTGTGCCCGTTTTGGGTCGCAGGTAGTACTCGGCCATCTCGAGAAACACATTGGACCACATGCTCCTTGCTCCCGCAGATGTTCTGCCTTACATGCAGGAAGTTTTGTTTTCCTTCTTTCCAGAGTTGCTATGACGATAAGTCAAACTGTAAATGAACAACTTTGAATTCAAAAACAGAAGGGCACTACAAATGGACCGATTCCCTTCACTACGAGTACAACCTTTGAAACTGACGTCACCCATATCTTCATTAGGTAGCTCCCGAATCGCGCTTTCTACTCATAAAGCACTGTGCGCAGCGAATTTGGTGACATTCGAGCATTTCTATCTTGTCCAGATCTACTGATCCACTTTAGCTTCGGGAGGATTAGGGTTGGATGTTAACACTGGTTTAACGAGCAAATTCAAGCCTTTTTTGAGAAGCCAAAATTTGACAGGCTGTTCATGTTCTCATACATAATAACAAATTGCAACTTTGTGGCAAAGTAGGCAGAAAGAGAAAGGAATATTGAGGATCGATCATGTAATGGTTCGGAGGCGGCGCCCTCCTATATCGTCTGCACTCTATGAACTCTTGAGGTCCTGGGAGTTTATGGCTCCGAGCACTCATATCGAGCTCAACTTTCCAGAACGGCAAGCAAGAGATTCGAGTTCAGGTCCTGGCAGAGTGTTTCACTATAGCTCATTATTCCGTGAATCGTGAATCGCGGTGGAAAGCAGCAGTCAACAGAGTCTTAGGTCATTCTCACAGCAATTATTCCTTTCAGTATAGAAACTGTATTTCCAAGCACAGCGGAAAGCGGGACTTGCAGGTGTGAAAAGTGGTCGTTCGTCTAAGTTTCATAGCACTACTGCCTGCTTCGATTTTACACAGGCTTTTCTGACGTCAGTTCCGCAATCAGAATTATACTAATGACTAGCTCTTACAAGATTGGCGCAGACACCGCCTAACACGAAGAGCAAATGCATTCTCTGCCAGCGTTATCAAGGAATTCGCATGCCCTTACCGTAGGCTCACGACACTTCTCAGTTATCTTTTTGAAGGGAGGAGGAGGTAGGGGGAAACTGACGGAATTCCAAATTTTCTAAAAATGGTAGAGAAACTGTTGTGAACATTCAGATCTGTTCGGAAGCCGATTATATAATGTCGTCTTGAAAATACTTATCGCCTCCCAGAAAGCAGTGATGTGGATTTCTCATCGCTACTTCTGATCACCCTGAGTAGAGGCTACTGAATATTTCACTCGGTCCTTTATAGCGCTTCACTTTCCTGCTCCAGTCTACTTTATCGCACCTAAATTACTTGCCTAGGCTATTTTGATTTGCGCAGCTTTTCACGCGTCATAGGGAGCTCAACAGCGCCGGATTTCTCCTCTCCCCAAAATCCTCATTCCCTCCGAATCACCATCTACTCCGTTGGGCTGACTCGAGCATTCTCCTTCATCGGTCGGCGCCCCATTCGCGGCGGGATCGTGGGCGGGACATAAAGGAAAACTTGAGGAGTTAGAGGTACTCCTTGTTTGGGATAGCGCTCATTCTTTCGCTTTTGCAGAATGCCCACCTTCTCGAATCGTCCAAAGATGAGTCCCCAGCGGCTTCTAATGACTCTTTGCTGTGAACATCTATAATTTCCTCGTTAAATTCCAGTCATGTAATTATGTTTTGCAACATCATAGTTGATCATCATTTTGTGTCAACGTTGATGACTTCATCTCTGGATATTTTAAAAGAAGAAGACGTGATGCACTGCATGTGCACGACTAGTTAGTATCATTTATTCTACTAGATCTGGCAGGCAGTGCCGTTGAGCGGATCATCGGGTGTGAGTGAGGCGAGTAACCCGTTCTTGGGATTTCAACTCCATGGTTTATAAGCCTGAGTAGCGTTTGTTCGAAGGAAGCGGTTTTGATAGAGGGGAACGCATCGGGGAAAACAGGGGGCCAAAAAAAGATATTTTGCCCATGTGGCAGTTCGGTCCTTTTTTCTTCGCAGAGTTTGCCGCCGTTTGTGGAAGTTCCTCAGCGTAGTATTCCTTAAATGCCCCTCTAGTGACGCAGGCTAACCTTCGCTGCTCCCACCGTCTTCAGAATATGAGTCATCTGTCATCGTCGTCAAGCTCAGAGAAGGCTACTATAACTGCTAGCCTGAAGCTCTTGCATAATTTCGTGAGTCGATTCAATGTTGTATAGTTTTCTAGGGAGGTTAGCTCCCTCTATGCGAACCCCCTCGAAACTGGCTTTTCAGTGAAGGCCGTTACGATATGCATCCCTTCGAAGACCCAATTGGGCTCGATCAGTGCACCAGGTTTCCGGGGCAAAATTTTCTAATGCCGCCCACGTAGGTGACCACTATGAAGATTTTCCTATAAAATGGAATTTGCTCTCCAATAATAAATTGGAACCATTCGGTATGAATTCAGCAGAGTCTGATTAAATTTATCTGAACGTGGAGACGAAATGTCTTTTTTATTGCCCCCTCTTGCATATGCACCACATGAAGCAGTTCCTTGGCTGCCAATGGAGGGAGGTGTGGCGCTTCCACGGCGAAATTTGCGCTGGTGCTGACCAGGACCTCGAAAGCGCTCCGCCCGTTGGTGATTTGGACGAGGTGTGTTGCCAGCAGCGCACAACTGGAACAACTCGACTGGAGCATGGATTGGCATGGTGCCACGAAATGCGCTGCGGTAAACTTGTCCATCTTGGTCGCTGCCCGCCCTTGAGCGAAGATTAACGGCTAAAGAAGCGCTATGATTTTCTTGTTTTCTTGGCGGATATCTCTGTTTTTTTTGCCATTGGCGTACCATTGAGCACTCCAACCTTCCCTGTGAACCTTTCTAGATCCTATCGTGGTCGCTAATTTTGAGAGTGGATCTGTGTGGCGGATATAGGTAATATATACGGAATGCTTTCAATCCTTTGATACTGGCCAATTTGTGAAATGTCAGGCTAAACAAACATTTCCACATACCGATTTTTGCAAACAGGTATTAGCCAACTGTCCAATATCGAGTGCTCAAGTTTCAAGAAAACGGCTAAATGTCTAGTGAAAAATCCCTTCCAGACTCGATAGAATTGTACCAGCGTTGCTGTGCCTGACCAAAGTTCAATGAAAGCTTCGTTAGGAGTCCTATGCTTTCATTATCCTTTAAACGCAACATTTTTGTCAGGCATACATATAAGACACCACTGATCTGGTATGCTTTATAGAGTCAGAACTTGAGATTGCATATTCATGACTGTCCTGGGTAACCTTGTTATAGAGCGCCAATGACTCAATGTTGTGCCAGTGCCAATCCAAATGACGCTCAGAACTTGTGTAAGACATCAGCACCCCTCAGAGTATGAAACTATTTGCCACACAATGGCTAAAATCATCTATAGAGGTGCTGTGATCTTAAATAATGACTGCTATTTTCGGCATGTGACTAAAGGTGAAATATCTCGCTTTGTACGAAGAAAAGAAACCTTTCCTGCTTTTTGAGCGCAAAACCCTTATCTGAACTTTCCTGAGGAGAGCGGAAGGCATTGCCAGCTCGTGCTCGATCAAGCTATGAGTGAGGGAACAACGAGTGATAAAGGTGTAGCCTCCATTTATCTCGCTATGGTTTCCCTCGCACATCCCTGGCTTACACAAGTGTGGTTTGCATCGCAGGATAAAAACAGTTCCGGGATTTCTGGTCGAAATTAAAGGAAGACCCCGGGATTAGCGCAGGGTGGCTCAGGACATCGCGAGGGAGTCTCTACCTACCTAAATCACTCTAGCCTTGCCGCAAAAGTTGCACGGTTAGGGCCCTAGTCCCTACGGGCCTGCAACCATCCATCGTTGCAACGCTTCCCAACCACCTCAACATCGGCGTGCTCTCTCAAATGGTGTGATCATTCGCGTGTTTTGTCTTATTTGACAGCCCTTCCTCGCCGTTTTTTCCACTCCAACCTTTTGGGAGGTTAAGGCCTTAATTTCAGCGATCTCAGAAATTTCTCTTGCTTCCTTTTCCACTTTGAGGTCGTTCCGCAGCTCACTCATCACTATGAAGCGCTCTCATCCTCAGTTTTATACCGCTGCTTGCCTTTAAGAAAGTTCTCGAAGAAAATGGGTTGTACACAAACGAGGAGCATGCACCCAAAGATCGTGATGATCCCAAAGACCAAAGCGCTGAGGCCCTAGGATGCACTACTCGCCTAGCCCAATACTATTGCCCCACCCACAAAACAATGCTACTCCGCTTCACCGCTCCTTAAGAGTGAAACTTTATTTTCATTCTTACCGACTAATTTCCCGTCTTTTCATTACTAACCTTACGCTTCACATATTCACTTCACTTATAAGCACAATAACACATCAGTTTGAGCCCGGACCTTTTGCCTTTGGCACATTTCTAGCACAATCGTTGACGGAAAACAGGCCTATACCGCCCAACAGACGTTCTGTTTATTCATACGTTAAAATGATTAAGTAGCTGGACAGAATTCTTTGTAGCGCTATTCGTTTGAGGGGCATAAAATTCTATTGTTGAATCTTTATCACTACAAATTATCTGATGGCATTATCTATATTATACTTATTTACCAAAATCAACCACATCCCTTCAGTTGCTTGATGTTGAGACCTTTGCTCCCAAGAGATGTTCGCACAAGAGTGAAGAGGAGGTGTTCATATAAGTGGGGTAGAAATATGAACAAGAAATATCAGCATCAAACCACCGAATTCCCATGTTTTGGAATCTCTTTTTTGGTGGAGTAGCTGCAAGTGGGCAGAGCAGCATGGGTAGCTCCTAGCCGTTCTAATAAGCCAAGGTGCAACAAAGGAGGACATCTTAGTAGACGTCTAATTATTGACGCCGAAGACGTTCGTCATTCAGTCGAGACGTGAATGTTCTGTAAGCAATTAGATGATGTTTTTGACTGCCTGGTTCCCTCAGGAAGAAAATATTTTGAGTGAATAAATTGGCACTTGCCTGGTAGTTTTTTTTCATACATTATTAACAAAATACTTCATTTTGTTGTCGAAATTTTATCACTAAGTGGTTCGCAGATAAAGCAAAGCGTTGACTGAAGCCCGTCGGCTATTCTGTGACCAACATTAGACGGAAGTAGTAGGAGTTTTCACAGTCTATGCTGATTCAGATTTTCCTCCTCCTTTCTAAAGATGTCTTGGCAATAAGGGCTATTAGTACAATGTACAAACAACAGATATGAGGTTCGAATTATGACATCGGATGAAAGGGGTCTCTTTTCAGAGTCAACCGTCACGTTGTGCCAAAGTTGAATTTTTTCGACCTCCCCTCTCCTGGAAGGTGCCCATGTGACCCCTACCACGTACAACAGTGTCGTCAACATAAAGTCACTTTACACGCTCCTATTCCTCCTCTTTCTCCCGTACTCCAACCCCCCCCCACCCTCGCATTCTTCTGTCATCGAAGTGGGGAGGGTGTATATAAAACCCTTGAAACATCAAATTATACACTGTTCTGTCCATTTTAGCATATTTTCCGTAAATTCCGTCGGGTACCCGGCAGGGGGCGAGCGCAGCGCGCACTGTAGTGATTTCACATCAACTCGAAAGGATTGCATCATTGTACGTCCTACATCGCAGATTACGCGCTGTGACACGTCCGCTGACTCTGCCTTCTTGCCCCGCGACGGGCTTACTGACGGGTACCCCCTGTCATGCACCCTATTCCCTCATTAGCTTCCAACCGGAAAGAGGAATAAGGTTAGTATATCAGAAATGACAACGTTGAGGGTTTTTGTTCGAGTACCCCAAAGATTTCTTCAGTGACATGTTGTCACACTTTCAATGACCATAGCCTCGTTCCTAGATAATGCTGTGCAAAAACTTATTTCGTGTTATTATTAGGATTTTCCAGAAACCTCTTAATGTATCTCATATACACACTTCCTTTGCACGGAAGAACAATTACATTAATCGCACTGGCTGAGTGACAAGCAGTAGACTCGACATTCAGCGTAGTCAGGCTCGCAGGATCTCGCGAACAGCTCCGTTCAACGACCTACTCCTTCCATCGCTCCGGGATCGGTTTATTGTTACCAGACTTGTCTGGGAAGGTTAGAAAAAAAAACACTGACTTGTACATCGGCTGACCCCTGCAAGTCATTGTATAGGCCACATCGCATTCAAACGCCACTACGAATTTACGAATCTAAGTAGAATGCGTGCCGCATCCCACAAAGGGATTGGTCAACAGCGGATGCTTTCCTTTTTTATCCTGAGCAGGCGCTATTACCACGACCATGCATAGCACTAGTCGCAGCAGTTTGCATCAACTCCAGAACAATCCGGAACAATGGGAAGGTGAGGGTGAAGAGGTCCTGCTACAGGGAACGAGGGCTTGTAGTGAACCCGATAAGTGAGCTACCTCACCGTTGAGCTCGCTCAAAATGGCCTCTCTTCACTGGGCCATAGGGGTGATCCGGAGGACTTGATTCTCGAGGCTGGTCTGTCACGTCCACCTTCACTACCCCAGGTTTGAATTTTGTATAAGCCATAGAAGGCGTGTACATAAACACAAATACACATGTAATACAAGTGGGAACGGAGGTGGTGTAGGAAATTAACGCTGCATATTGGGCAGGCGGGCAGAAGTATCGGATTGCGTCTCAGCCATTCTAATCAAGGGTTTCACCCCTCCGAGGTCGGTGATTTGGTGCCAAATCGTAATTGGAGGATCAAAACACTGATTTTAACATCAGCTGGCCATAGCAATTCATCGTCAATGTCAAATCGATTCAATCAAATCAATTCAAACACTACGTCCTCATCCTCCCAATCCATCTTCACCCTTTCCACAACTTGTTATTTGAAACTTTTTCACTGTGCCAAAATTCTTTGAATTCCTCACTCTTATCACTCCGCAAATCCAGAAGATTCTTGCCTGTTAAAGGGATAAAATGTAAAAAATACGATATTTTGCTTACTATTTGCCATAGAACGGCACGGCTTTGTAAATACACTGCTACGGGTGTTTCGAGAATTTTGTAGATGGGAACTGGTTCATTTGTCGGCTTTGTGCTGTTGGGTGAGCTAGCCTGCTCTTCGATCCGACTCATCTCTTCGTTATTCTAAGGAAATTTTGGGTTGGTGAGGAATTTTAAACATGTTGGGCAGTCAAAGGAGGTAGACAATTGCATTATCATGTTAATCCACAACTATCGTGTGTAGAGCACTTTGAAGGCTCGAATGCTTTCAAAAAACCCACAACTATCTTCCGGCTTTTGCCTGATCATTCTGGTTGGCCGGACATTGTGGTTTTCTAGTTTATATTCTCTTAACCGTCGATTGCATGGTGCAGTGACAAGAAGCGCTTCTACCGCGCGCAAATTTCATGGATTGAAGTGGACTCATAAAACCTCTCAATACATGGCGCACTCCTAGTTTACTGATACGTTCATTATTAGTTGATTCTGTTCGAGCTTCCGAGATTGATATAGAACTTTATTTCGGCTTACGTTTCGGCGCACTCGCCTTCTTCGGAGCCTTTACAAAAGCCGAGAGCTGGAAGCTTGGCCCTGTCTACCATTCTCCGCGATCTCCGAGATTGGGACCTTCCAGCTCTCGGCTTTCGTAAAGGCTCCGAAGTAGGCGAGTGCGCCGAAACGTAAGCCAAAATAAAGTTCTATATCAATCTCGGAAGCTCGAACTTAACTTAATCAACTAGTACTGTACTATCACGCCGAGATTAATAGAGAGTCGTTCATGGAATACGTTCATTGTTTGTGCATTGCTAATTTGGCTCCGCCCATTATCAAGCTCGTCACACGGGGTCACACCCAGAGTCAACCCTGCGTTGCGCAGTTCGCAACGGCACGTTGAGAGATCCTCAACGCACGTGTATGGGCGGAGACGCAGACGGCTCGAGCGTGCGAGTGTGAAGTTCGCGCGAGAGAACGTGTCTAATCGGGCGAAAAAGTGCAACGTGGCCGTTGAAAACTGCGCAACGCAGGGTTGACTCTGGTCACACCTATGCTGTACAGGGCAGCTGTGCTTTTCAACATTGGCCCTGCCTACCATCCTCCGCGCCCTAAGAACATTCAATCCTGCTTCTTTCCATTCTTCGCTTTTTTCAGTCTTGAGACAGTTTTTGAACCCTACTGCGAATAATGGAATTTGCATTGCTCGACCGAGCCGCCCCCCCCCCTCTCCCGCAGTTGCGTTTGATCTGCCCCCTTCAACCTCTTCGTGTTTCCCCATCTCCAGGCTGTCCGGAACCGATTTATATAGTTTCACTGAAGTTTCGTGGCTAACTGCTCACATCAACCGACCAACTGCGGGCTGGTCTGCGCCCCTCGAAATGATCAAGTGAGCTTCGTAAACCTTAGACATTGCTCCTCAGAGTCATTTTTGTTTTTTTCTGCTCTGTAAAATTGGACTACTGATGGATATGAATTTTTAATGAACACTGCCCATTTGGAATTCGGTGGAAAAGAAGCTAGGGTTACAGGCAATTAAATAAGACAGTCCCGCAAACGTTGAAGCATAAGTCTGAACAGACGGCAATTGCATTTATCGGGTCCATACTTAGACCCTGTTATGGTACCATCCCCTCTAGAAAGCTTTTTATAAATTTCTAAAATGTGGTTCATTTTATAGATGTGCAATTGATCGCTTGAATTATGTTGTTTCTACTGTTTTAGAATCAAATAAAACAGGTCATGCTCGGGAATTGTCGGTGAAACCATTCCTATTTCTTCACAGATTTTTCTTCATGAAATGTGAATATGCTGGTTCGGTGATGAATAAACTTCCAAAACATTGTTGGGGCATAGGTGGAAACTGGCTGGGGTTATAGCCAAAAACAAAAACCTTGTTCACTTCTCTGTATATCTTCTTTCCCTCTTTCCCAGCCATTCTCGTCTTCAGTCTCCCTAGAAAACACTAACTCCTTTCACTTCTTTTTCAGAGGACTTCCGGATGAGTCGCCGAATTTGGAGTCATCTACTGTGGCCATTATTCCTGCTACTGTTTCGATCAATTTCTTCCAACATCACACTGAATGTGCCGGAATTTCGAGAATGGGCTGAGGATCGCTATTTAGAGTGAGTTCTCTACTAGTTCTAAGAGTCGGGAAAATTCAACCACCACACACATTTGCCCGTGCAGGGTCCACCCTGGCGTCAGAATGGTTTCGAAATTTACATTAAGTCAGTACTCCCCTCACCCTCCCTCACACCCTCACATTCAGTTCTGCGCACAGCTGGACACAGTCCAACTCCGCCCCGCATTTTCGTCCCAAACTTCGTCGACCGAGTGGGAGGGAGCAGGCTGAATATATCTAAATTAGCGACGATTTTCTGCGTTGGTCAAACTTTGTCTATTTCGCATCTTTTTCCCAAAGGTTTCACCTGAACCGCAACCACTTCCCCTGAACTTCCGTGCAGATGCGGTACAACACAACCCTTGGTCAACCGTCCCTGTAGCCACCGGATGGGCTGGGGCTCCGTAGAAAAGCTCACCGACGGCGCGGGCGCGTTCGCGTGTTGTTGACGTCACTTTGACGTCAATATAGCGGCGAAGGAGGTAGCAGGGTCCAAAATTTTGTAAGTAGGATCGAAATCGAACAAAGAATTCACGGGAATAAACTTCGCTATAATTGAACCTTACACATGAACCCATGGTTTACACATGAAGGCATTGACGTGGTTCATTGCATTACTGATCATTTACCACGTTTGGAACAACACGCGTAAAAAATTTCTATTCTTTGACGCGAGGACGATACGTAATACAATCGTTTCACTCCCCGCACATTGATTGACTAGGTGAATGAAATGCCAGCAACCTCGTGTGAGCGGGTGGCTTGGTCTTTCGTAGGTTTTGCCGCACTCGACGTCACGAGCACGCGCTCGCGTCCGCGCCGCCGGTGAGCTGTTCTTACCCCCCCTCGGGAAATCGACGTATTCGCGATTTCTAGGAGGGAGCGTATCTGAGATGACGACCCCTCCAACCTTCGTCTCGTCATCCTTGAACTTGCCCATTTCATAACTCGTAAATACGCTCCCCCTATTCGGCGCGGCCAAAGGGAAGGTTGACTCTGTGTCAGTGTTTGGTGCGATAGCGTAGTGATACCGCAGTTTTGTCGTGGCTCTGGTGACACCGATGTTGGCCCAACAAAAAATTGAAAGGCATTGAAGGCTTCTTTTTGTTTTTCGAATCTCAGGCTGTTGTGGAATTTTGACGAAACCTCTTGTTCACTTAAAATGGTACTTTCAGCTGCATATTCTGCATCGATTACGACAACTTCAAGCGGATAAGTGTCAGTGGATGCTCGTCTTCCCCGCCGATAACTTGCCGCGGTAACATCTGCTTCATGCGTAGGTTCATTACTATGCTATGTGTAATGAAATGAAAAAACAGTGGAATGCATTAAAATGAAATGAGTTCAGTAATCAGAAATTAAACAATCGTCTCATCCCTTTCCGTTTGGGAGCCCATAACCGGCATCGGTGCGCCAGGAATTCTCTTTCAAGGACGGTTCATTTGTCAAACCAGCATGAATTCTTCTCAATTGTGTATTTTCCTCAAGGAACGACAGGCCACGTAGCTCTGCGATGGCTGTTGAACAAGAGTGATTACCCAGTGTATCCCTCAGAACGTCAAATGTTTCGCCACAACTGCTGGCCCTATAGGTAGGCTTTACCACGAAACCACCGCACAGTCAGAGTGGAACTTCAAGCCAGATGCGTCCACTAGTGTTTGCAATCTTACAGTGATAGATGGATGGCTTCGCGCGCTCATTTTGGTAAACCTTCTCAAGTAGAGTTTGTACAAGGAAATTGGAGCTGCAAGGCCAATCTCAGACTGACTAAGTAACCAGTGATCTAGAAGACTAATGCGATCGCAGCTGAAACTTCAAAACCTTGCCGTCGACATAATTTTTGATCACACAGTTATGAAGATGATTGTGTTGAGGTATTGTGGCTTTTCACCTATGTGCTCAATGCGCTCAAGGCAGGACAATCTTTGGCCGTCTACGACCGGTGCAGTAACCGCCAATTCACGAAGATTAGCTTTGAGTACACCAAATTCCGCCTCGAGCACAAACAAGAGTAACTGTCTATGTCATAGATATGAAAATAAGGTAAAATTGTTCGAACACAATCTTGAGAAGAAATAGAAAGCTCAGCAGTCCAATGTGGATGCACTATCTGCAGTACCGGAGGCTCCTCGGGCTCAACATTGGGAGCGCGACAGAAGGCCCATCGCGCGGCGGGAAGGCAGAGACGTGGACGAGTGGCAGCGCGCACTGTAGCTAGTGCGCTTCAAGCTAAATAGCATGTATTTATTATAGTACGCCCACACCATACAGCACGCGCTGCGACTCGTTCACGGTTTTGCCCCCTTGCCGTGCGACGGGCCTCCTGTCGGGTACCCCTCGGTATCGGCCTCGTTATCTAGGAGAAGGCGTTGAGAGCTTTCTAAGAAACCGATAATTGAATAACTAACCAACTAACAACTTCAACCTCTTTACGGTTTAACTACATCGATCATATGCTCCATCACCCACACGCCGCCTTAGCAAGCTGTTTTCTTTTCAGGATTTTTTTCCCTATTTGATAGATCTTCATCATTTTCTCTTTGTTCATGTTTTGAGAGCTGATTCGGGTTATTGAAGCAACGTTTCAGGTCAACATAAAAGTAACGTGTTCTTCTTGTACACAAGTGGATGTCTAAACCTAACTAGGAAAGAATACGACGAGATTGCAGTAGATCGCAAGCTAATCAGCACTAAACCTCAAGCGACATCGGAAGAAACGTTGCTGTGCGAGGTTGGGCATTGACTAATAATTTTAAAAGATTCTTCCAACTCTGATGATAACGAGCTCCAGTTGGTTGATTAGTGCGTCTCCGTGTAAGGGTTAGTGAATGTTAGAGCTTGTGGGCTGACCTCTTTTGAAAACTATTACTCTGATAGAATAGGCCTTTCACCTTGCAAGGTTCGCTTTGCATAGAAAATAATATATTTCATCGAGAGTAACAGTTTTCAGAAAGGTTAGACCACAAGTTTCAGCAAATATCAGTCTTTTAAGGATGAAATGTCTGCTCCATTCGAGAGCAATATAACGAAGTGAATGTAGGAGCTTGTGGGCAACCTTTACCAATTTTGTGGCTAATCTTCTATTACGGTCAAGGAAAGAATTTCACCAGACGAAGTAATCCAATTGCATTAGGGCATCGACATTTAAACTAAATTCAATCTGTTATATAAAATGCGATTAGCTGACAAAGGTTCACTGTCATTTACCTTAGCAGAGTGCATGATTATTGTTTGATACTTCTCTTTCCGAGATTTAGCTCCTATCAATTAAGCTCATTGAGGCAGTGAGGTCTGCAAAATAGATATCAGAAGACGTAAAAGCATATGGATTTTGCCGACTTATGAATGCAGAGTAAAATGAAAAGAACAAAGCTGACGAGGTAGTTCCAAGTTAAACACGGCTTCAATGAATCTATTTTTGCAAGCTAAAATCAAGGTCAATCACCGCGTCGGGAAAAATTCTGGAATTAGGACCAGGGTCAACCGTCCGTTGTGCGAACTTTAAAATTTTCACGACCCCTCCCCTTCTAGGGGGTATCAGCACGACCCCCCTTCCCGCCACTAAGATTTTTAGCTCTTCTCGACATTGAAAAAGATGGTGGGCAATGGGAAGTTGCGGCGCGCGCTTCGACATTTTGTCTCGCTCAAAAGACGGGAATCAAGGCAACATGAAATTTCGCTTATTATGAGGCAGCTTCTAACGTTCTGCATGAACTTGGGCACCTCTGCTTCAGAAACCGGAAGAGCGTCGAGGCAGATCATACACCACAAGTGACGACGGCCTCCGAGTAAATCTTGTAACATTTAGTGATATACATCAACATTTACGTGATTTGTGATAGCTGATGTTGGTGAATGAGAGTTGTGAATAGTGACAGCTGAAAGAATACAACTACAACAGGCTAGTCCTTTCACTGGCAGAAACATGTACGTTTTGTAGAGGCCGTCGTCACTTGTGGTGTATGGTCTGCACTCGACCCTCTTCTGGTTTTCTGAAGCAGAGTATAAGCTTAATCGGAGAGGAGCCCTCCTTCAGAAAGCTAGCTAGTTTTGTTTTGATCCCTTTGTTTGAGGTGAGAAACCAAGCCTCAACGAAGCGCTTCATTTAAAAGTTGGTATCTTTTGGCAGGCAGACTTGTCGCCGCACTATAAACATACGGACGACGTCCCTTTACGAGCGTATAATCCGTAACTATTACCCTCAACCATCTCACAGAGGGTGTAATAAAGGGTAACACATAGGTGAGTTATCCAAGATATACTTTAAACGGTTTCCTTATAGTGAGTGCATACTTTTGGGACGCACTGTGTGCTATGGATTATGGTGTAGGGTGTGGAACAGGTTGAGGTCCTTCAGTAATAAAAATATGACCCATTGAAGTACAGGTACCAGTTCAGAAGTTATTCCTCAAAAATAGTTCTGGATAGAGTTTATGACGCTGTAATCTAATTAATCTGATTTTTCAATATGCACCTGTTTATTTGGCTATTTGAAGAGTTATGAATTTTCATTATTGATCAGAGAATGAACCTGGCGTGTTAGCGCTACCAGATCTTTTTAGGTTTCAAAAAAGTCAAATACTTGCTTATGTTCGGATTCCCCTCGATGCAATAATGTTAGCCTTCCTGCTCCTTTCAGGTGAGCGTTTTTACAGAGTATGTTTGTTGGTACTAGAAGCGCTGGAAATAACCCTGATTGAATGAACGTGTTCGGACGTGAGAAATAATGAACAATATTCAAGTTCTTTGCTCAGCAATTCATAACATTTTCAAGTGAACTACGCTACACTTAGCGCAGTGAGCTGCATAGATTGTTTAGTTCCGGAGTCCCTTCCAGTATCCCCAGAACTAAAGAGGGGAGGAGGGGGTGCGGTGTAGAGCACGCAAGGCGTTTAAAACCACGGATGACATATTCTCACAGTATATGGGTCAACGGCTAAGTTTTAGAAGAGAAGGAAAGCCCACGGGTTCGTGAGCAATCTTCGTTTCCTTCGGAGACTCCCCCCTCTCCCTAAGCTTAGTCCTAGCTGCTCACTGGGTAAATATTACTTTTCATGTTGTAGTAGAAATTCTTAACTTTGAAGGACTCCTTGAGCCCAACTCGCATTAGAGCAGACTGCGTTCGCAGGGCGTCCTGTTACCGGAACAGACCCTAGTTCGAAAGTGTTCAAAGCGATTTCAACTAGAACACAGTTGTGGGTGCTAGCGCAATTGGAGGGGCCAGATGGCGGTGCGGCGCTCTATCGGTCGCTTGTTCCTATGCGCCACCGAGGCTTAGTCTGCGATGACACTGTACAGACGAATAGAACGCTGCGCTGCCGCGTGGCCCCCTCCAACTACGCTAGCACCCTGTTGTGGAGTGAGCTGATCCTGCCGCTCTTAGTTGTACACGATAGGCGCGATTACACAGTGACGCTTAAATTTCCCCGCCTTTACCATTCATACGGTTGTTTCATACGTCTTGCCTATTATGGCTAGGAATTGGTGTCGCCAAACCCGCGCGATGTACTACGCCAAGCCATATATCAGGTGATTTGGTGAAGATGCCCTTCAGGCTTGCCTTAACAGGGAATGGTCAGTTACACTTGCAGGGACACGCCAGGCTGCTGTCTCGCTGGGCGGCCTTAACGGTAACGAGCGTAACCTCGCAAATGAACGAGGGCCCTAGCCTCCCTGCCAACTGCTGGAAGAGTCTCCCGGGACCGTAAAAGTCGCTGGCCTGAATACGCATGGCCACCGACCCGCACTGTGAAAGTCGTGTCGAGGGAATGGCCGTGTCTTGACGACCCCTCCTTCCTAATAAGAAGCACTGGTACGACCTCTATGTCATAGGGTTTTTTTTCAATTTTTACATAAGTACCCTCGACACGTGTAATCAAAGGCGGAGTTTACGATAAAAA
The DNA here is from genome assembly GCA_036418205.1 of Ostertagia ostertagi. Taxonomy (NCBI): domain Eukaryota; kingdom Metazoa; phylum Nematoda; class Chromadorea; order Rhabditida; family Trichostrongylidae; genus Ostertagia; species Ostertagia ostertagi. The sequence goes on from MU868395.1 coordinate 204,829, forward strand.
GGCAGCCTATCTGAAATCAAGGTGGAAGCGCTTAACGGCGCAAAGGTGAGGGAAACTATCAGAAACGACTTAGAACCTGAAATTGGACCCGTTTTCCCGTTGATTGATGCGTCTCCCATAGATGCTGCCTCTTTAACACTAATGCTCTCTCTGCTAAATGGGCCCGAGTTAGACGGCGAGGGGGTTACCTATCGGCGGGCGTGCAGAAGCACGAGCGGCACGGGTACGGCCCCTGAGCCTACTCTTTGCAAAGCGCGCACCCTTAAAGAGCCCTCTTGCTTTTCGACAAACAAAAGCGTTTCCTCTTTATGACCTCTGATGATATACCTCAAACAAAAGCAAAGAATTGAAGTATTGGGTAGCAATTATGCAGTAACAAAAAAAACAAATCTTTTTTTTTGTTCTCGCGATGGAAATTTGGGAGAGCATTGGGGTGGCAACGCCGTTGTTCATCTTCGGTTTTCCGGACTAGCTCACCTATTAAATTCACTTGTTGGGTATTCCATTACTTGGCGTTCTGTAGTTGGCGTGAGCATCAAAAATAATCCAGCATTCGATTTTAATTAGTTCGATATGGCATGCGCTACGCACTCTACTCCCAGTCAGATCGTAGCACCAATGAGGGCGATTCGGCCTGAACAACCTTTTGCGCGTCTAGCTGTTGTGTGAATAAGTTTTATATTTCCCCAAACAAGTCTGATACCAACCCGCCGGGAGGTGTTGGTTGGCCTGGAGGGTAGAAAGGGGGTACCCGACAAGAAGCCCGTCCCATGGCGGGATGTCAGAAACGCAGACGGGTCAGAGAACGAGTCACAGCGCGTGCTGTGTGATGTGGGACGTAAAATGGTACATTCTAGTTACGTTGGCGCGAAATAACAGTAATACGTGCAACAACTTGACGCTACGCCTCTGCCTTCTCGCCGCACCCAGGCCTCCTGTCGGGTACCCCTGGAGGGGATAAAATTCCGGATTAGACGCGCGGACCGTGCGCGTTTTGAAATACGCTAGTTGCCAAATGTCGTTCGTCATGCTGTGAGTCAAACTGTGAGTCAAAGTAATCAGTATCGGATGAGTGCGGAAATGAAGACCTCACACATTGTGAATATACGTCAGGACCCTTTTATAAAAAATTTTTCAGTGAATTTCACACTTCGTTATTGTACTCACGCTTACGATTTCACGAGATGTTACATTTTCGAATGTTCATACCGAACGAACCGGTGCTACGACATTCTGATATCAGTGAGCTGGATCAACTACTCCATTACTACGTTCCCGGGTATACGTCGTCATCATCATCTACTTTACTACTAGACTGCATCGTATTAGGCGCCGCTCTCTTGACTGTGGTACTTTTATAGTTGGGTATATTTTTGTGTCATTTCCTGAATAACTTATCATTATTTGATTCACGATGCGTTCTAAATCTCGTGCAATGGCTTCGTGACCGTACTATTGCTTATTTTCATTGTATCCCTACATTAAAGCTCAAACAGTGTGATTGTAGCGGTTTTCGGAGTGATGTCACGGGTGAAGTGAAGCATCGTGTTAGCGAATCTCGTGAATAAATGAATTCCAAAGATTATCTGAACACCATGCTAATCTCTCTCAGTGGTAAATGTGACCACGTTATGTGAGGTCTTCATTTCCACACTTATTTCCGATAAGCCAAACGCGGAAAAAGAAGAAGGATGAATGGACGAACCCCGCCTACACCCGTACTTTGCCTCTGCACATGCGTCATGCTGGACACTAAGGAGCACATGTACGGTACTCGCTGGAAAAGGTTCGAAATTCTTGCCGATACAACGATTTCGCACTTATTTTCTCTAAATCTGACGACACTTTTGGAATCAGCTCGCCGAGATCTATGAGGCGGTGCTTTAGCTTGAAAAAGGTGCGTCGTGTATTGAGTTGTTCAGAAAATCCTGCGACACTATGTCCAAGATTTTTGATTGCCCTTGAATTAAATATTCAATCAGCAACTTTATCACCATAACCATACAGGAGACGTACACTTCTCCCGGGTAGCTTCTCAACTCTCTGACTTTAGGATTCCGGCGTTTGCTTTGAAAAGAAGCGATCGATCCCATTTTCGAGTTGACCTCAGTCATCGAATTTTTCATCTTCTAGATGACGCTTCAGGGCACTGATTACTCATTAAATAGAAGCGGTTCAGCCCGACGAGTAAGCCAAATGCCGCGAAATTTCCCAATTTAAATCCATGATCTTTTGATATGTAATCCTATGTCACATGAAGGTATGCGTGGGGGTAGGGTAACACAACGTTTTGCATTTATTGGTGAACTTTACGCATAATTGCTCCTTAAGCGCTTACACTCATTTTCAGAACCACGAAAGCATAAGTACGATCACTGATAAAATTGTTGATAGATTAATGGTGATTCATTCTTTAAAAACATGAAAAAGGTATGTGCTCGTATAAGGGCGGTCCACAATGTAATAATCATCATTCCTGTCAAGAGATTCTTTTGAGGCAAAGGATGAAGAGAAATCTCTACCATGGTCACACTCACACTTCGCCTTTCCAGCCTGGCACAACCCATGTGGTGCCCATTGCTAACACGCTGCCCTGTAAGCAAGAACGTAGGGATCCTCGATAATGTCAGTTACTGCACCTCAGCGTTGTTGCTAACTCGCGACTGGTCACCGTTCGCCACCTACAGCCGACCAGAGCAGAGCTTTACTTTGAGTCAAACATATCCGGATGCGAAGCCTCAGGGACAAGGGGACACTATGGTCTGCTGAGCGAGTCACCTCCTGAATACAGCCACTTGTGTCGTTGCAGCTGGCAGATGCCAGCTGCAACGACACAAGTGGCTTCGAGGAGCTCGAGAAATAAAATATGTCCAAAGATGGCTCGGCTAAGAGAGAAGTTTGGAGCTGTGAAGCTGTGCTTGAAGCCTTTATGTACGCTTCTGCTGGCACCTTCGATGACACACTACAGTAATCATACGCCAAACCAACTGAAAAGGGTTTCGATTTTTCTCTAAATTTGTTTGTTCAAAGTGTCGCAGGATTTTTTGGACAACCCAATACTAACGTCTTATCACTATCCTGAGAAGTAATTGGACGTATACGATGGTATGATCACCCACACAATCTGATGGTTCGTAGGAAGAAAAAATGTCCATTATTCGCTCTAAGACGCACCTCCTACTCAACCTTAATATATTAGGAAATAAATTGAACCTTTCTTAAGGATTCCAGGATTTCTGTTTAAAGGAATCGTCCCCGGAGAATTCTTGCATTCTCGACATGAATGTGTCAGCTGTGATCACTAGGGACAACGTACATGTAATTTTTTACCCAAGAATATTCAATTTCCGAAACAAACAAATTACGAAAATCGCACTCTATGGACGGTAGAGTAGGGTGTGCGCTGTAGAAGTCCGAAAATACTGCGATGAAAAGGTCCCACTAGCCCTACTCTCCATTTGGCGTCCCACTTGACTACCTTGGTGCGCCAGAAATGCCTGAAAATCATGCGCGGAGAGAAGAAATATGTGCGTGTGAGAAATGTTAGGAGGGAGATTGTCCTCGATGTGGCTGCGACTTACAACCTAGCAGTCTGCAGCATGTTCTTCGCAGAGTGAAGGTAACTTGAAGTAGGGGAGGCTAGTATAGAGGAATGATTAAGTACTCGTGAGAGGGTCCTCCCTCAAATTGACCTAGTTCATGATTGCTGCACCTGAAATGTCTCTGTGCCGCAGTTGATCGGACTGGTCAATCTGAGCAATGCTTGGTCTTTAAAGGAGAATCCCACGATAAGCCCAGAGGTCAAGGAAGGGGAAACTTACCTGACTGGAAGACAGGCGGAGCCACTAAGGGCGCGGATCGACACGCAATCCGGAGCGAAGGATATGCTCCTGGCACCCTAGCATGGCCCTTCTGCGGCGCTAACGACGCGGCACGCCCACCGACTAGCTACCCACTTGCTGTAGGTCTATAGACATTCAGCAGAAAGAGCTTTAGCGTTGATTGGGACAGCACCGATGAGACTCGCATTTGTGTGGAAGTCACCGTACAAGGATAGGTCCCATTTCTCGGATTCTGGGCTGTTTCCCATGGCTTTTACTTCATACTTGTACCACCGACTGACTACCTCGACTGAATTTTAATGGAGTGTTTTCTACTCGTAAACTCCGCTTTTAAAGCTTTGGACGTGGGTTAACATGCAACACACGGCTCATGTGTTTGCGTGATATGAATGCAGAACGATCAGAATGGGAACAGTGACCACTGATCAGGGTGCATGCGGGCCACTGTGTTGCCATCATACTAGTAATCTCGTAAATCTTTCAGAAATCGCGTAAAATTGTCTTTCATGCTTAAGCGATTACGCAGGAACACATCATTTGACTACTTGCATTGATGACGAGGAAATACATGGAATCCTCAGCGATCTCGTATGTAACAGGCTGTCAATGCCTCAGTTCACCTGGAAACCTCACATCATTTCATCGCAGGCAGCCTCCAACGGCTGCTTCAGACTGATGGATCGTACTTCGAAACTTTGACAGATTCTGTTCTCCTCTTGCAGTCTGGCAAGAGGAGAACAGAATCCGTCAAATCTTTCAAAGTTCAAACTTTTTCATGGAGTGTTGCACCTGAAAATGAATAATGGACGCCTATTGGGGCGGATCGAACCTAAGATCGAATACCTTCATAGCAACTATGCTTTCGATCAGCGCAAAGTTGCTGCCAACCACTGCGAAAAAATATTTGCGGCATATAATGCACTAATGTATAGGGGGAGCAATAAAAAGAAGACATTTTGTCTCCACATTCAAATGGCTTTAATCACACTCTGCTCAATTCAAACTGAAGGGTTCCTCAATTCAAACTGAATGGTTCCAACTAACAATAAGCATTGAAAAGAACATTTCATTTCATAAGAAAATCTTCATAGTGGCCACATGCGTGGACGGAATCAGAAAAATTTGCCCCGGAAACACTGGGGCACTGGTCGAGCGCAATGGGGTCTTCGGAGGATAGTGTACCCTGAAGACCTTGACTGAAAAGCGAGTTTCGAGGAGATTGCATAATGGGAGCTAATGTCTCTAGTAAACTGTCCAACATTGAATCGACTCACGAAATTATGCAAGATCTTCAGGTTAGCAGTTATGGTAGCCCTCCTCGAGCTTGACGACAATGGCAGATGACGTCATATTCTGAACACAGTGAGGGCATTGAAGAAGAGCTTGCGTACATTTATAGAGGGATATTTGGGGAATCTTTTGGTGAGGAACTTCCCTCAACGACGGCAATCTCTGCGAAGGGAAAGGGCCGAAGTGCGACATGGGCAAAATGGTTTTTTTTTTGCCCCCCCCCCTCCTCCGTATGCACCCTGACGGGCGCTCTACGGTATGCATGCCAGATGCGCTTTCAGATGCTCTTTACAGTGTAGTCAAGTGCGTGGCGCAAGCTCGGACGAATGGTCGACACGATCCATGTCATGTTTTGCCGGAGATGGATTTTGATGTAGTATGCTCATTACATACCAATTTGGTCTCATACCTCATTGTAAGCTTACAAATGAGTACTTTTCCCGTACTGCGCAACAAATCATAAATACCAATATCATGCTCAATCTTCATTGCTATCATCCCATTACCAATGTTCAGAGGGTTGTGTAATAAATCATAATATGATGCGCATTATTCGCGTTTTCAGACCACAGAACCAATCCCTCTGTCGGGCTCATTGAATATGCTGGCCGTCTATATAAGGGCTCGTACTCTCAAAAACACCTACTTTGAACCATACCGCAAGGTTCACTTGAGCGCCAAGTTAAACAAATTGGGTGACATTTCACTGGTTACATAGCATAAGTTGAGATCGGAAACTTTTTTTTTTCATTCTTGTAGCTCTTGCCAGTCGCCGAATTACTGCATGTGCAACTCTCCACCTCGAAAAACATAGTTGTTTTTTTCTATTTTTTTGTTTACTGTTTTCTTGTAGGAAAGGACCAAAAGCATTTCTCTAATGAAGCATTAGGCGTACAGCGAACGAAAAAAAACTCCCTAGAACTCGCTCATCTCTTCTAACCCGTGCTGAACAGCGATAAATTTCATCTAGCTAATCTGGCTGAAAGGAATAACACGAGGTTAGCAATAATGCCGTCATCTCAAGAAAGACAGGGGAAAAATCTTTCTGAATAATTTTTTCGCTTCCACTTTTCTATTGTATTAGAGTAAATGTTTACATTCTGACAAGTGAGAAATTATATCATAAAAAATCGAGCACGCCGTGGTTCTTTCATCCTCGTCCTCACGGTTGTGGAGGCCCTAACTTCAAGAGAACATTATCCCTTTTTATAAATACGCTGTGGAATTGAACAATTTATGAACTTTTATCTTGCCTGGGATGGTCTCCATTTCTATTATAACATAATTTTCATCTCGTTTCATTGCTGTTCTTGAAAAAATTTTGAGTGATTGGAAATACGATTGAAAATACATAAATGATCAGCCAAAAGAGTCCCTTTACCATAGTTATTATCTCGGTCACCCTCAAGAATCTCATGTATACTATTCCGCTATGAACTCTGTGTCCATGTATCTGCTGCTGGTATGTTCTGAAGGATTTTCAGATGACGATGGATCGGAATCCTCCCACCATCAAGGACGTTAAGGATGAGACGATCAATGCGAGTGAAATCGAGCCCGAATCGCAAATCAAAAACGGCGCTGGTGGCGGAATCGCACGCAAAGCTGTTATAGAGGTGGGTGCCCTCCACGAGTCGCTAGAAGGCTAGAACATGTTCTCATTCCTCCTCATTCAATAATAGAGTACAATACTAGTGGGGCGGGCACTTTTGGAGACGGTAGGCGCAAAATGTGTGTAAGTGAGGACTGCTGCCCGCTACTATGGTATCACGAGAAATGAGGGAACTCGTGAGCCAGGGAGCATGTAGATGAGGGTGATGGCAGTCACTTGACATGGGTGAAAAGCTGGGATGTGTGAGCACTTCATAGCGTCTCGTCACGTCATAGCAGCGGACAGCATTCACCATTTACATACATTTCGCGCCTACCGTATTCAAAAAATACGGCGTGCCCATCCCACTTGTATTGAACACACTGTGGTATATAGTACAGTGGGGCCAAAACTGTATTTGTGCCCCGATAAAACGCTCAAATATTTTTTGCCCGCGAATATTGGAAAAACTTTGTTTTATAAAAGAGGAAACTCAAGCGTCCTACGTTTACCAAAAATATCCGAAATGGCCGCATTTATTTTGTGTAGTTTTGACCCACACATCAATGTACTCGTCCGTCGAATCGATGGTGCAGCTAAGGATTTTAACTTGCACATTGTACAAAATTTAGTCAATTTTTGCCCCGATTTTACCCAATTTTTGCGTCTACGTCTTACTTCCCAAGTTGCTTTCGATGAAGCCTAGTTTATGCACTACTGATTTATGGTGAGCTTGAAACCACGCAAAATTTCTCGCGCTTGTATTTTTCGTCACCCGTATTCCCATATTATATACATGGTAATATATAACGTAATATAGCATACAATGTAAGTTATGATTGGTTTAGGTACGAAGCAATGACGACGAGGAGGCGCCAGTCGAAAAATCGAGATTTGATAAGTTTATAAACTATTTGCTCTGCAGGTAAACACGAAAAGTTTTTCTTTCACTTGTATTTACTCTCATAAAAAAACTCCAGCATTGTTTTGCTCAAAATTTGGCCTTTCAGAAGTGATCTCGCCAATCAGACACTGAAGAGGAAACCAGTACCGTTCTCCAAATTGGTACGCGGGACCCTCTTCTGTTATGAAAAATTGCATTACGGTCGCTTAGTCTACCACTCCGGTTTTAGAATGCCATCGTTCAAGACTTTTATTCGGAAAGCGAAAGAAAAGTTTTTTTTTCAATGAAGGTGGGCCTATGCGGCGTCTAGATCATGGCTCCGCTCAGGGAGAAAGTCCCCAAACGAGTAAGCTCCTATAAGCTCACTGGGACAGTGAAGGCAAAACTGGTCAGGATTGAGAATGACCTTGTAGTCGGGTGATTGGATGAAACGCTGTTTTCTCACTAAACTCCGTAATAGTGAACACAGGTCGCTGAATGAGTAGAGATGATTATAGAATTTTCATTAATTAATTATTTTATTAATTATTAATTATTAATTAATTATTAATTAATTTCAGTTTCGATATGCAACCAAATTCGACATCCTTTTGTTATGTGTGGGTGCTCTCGGCGCCGTCATCAGCGGCTGCTGTCAGGTAACCGTCCAAAATCAGCGTGCTCGCCCCACCTCTTCATCGGTCTCGCACTCAAGAACTTTTATATATTTAGCCAGTTATCGCGATACTTGCTGGACAGTTCTTTCGAGTTCTGACAAGCGGAAATTTGACAAATAATGCAGAAGTGGAAGCGGAGCTGTTTGGCTACGTTTATATGTTTGCTGGTATAGGAGTATTCGTTTTAATCGTGCACTTCATACAGGTGAGCCAATATAATAGTGATATTTTGTCTGAACCATTAATTTGAACCCAGGATCGATTCCCCAGGTCCTCACCATATTTAATTCATCTGAAGGAGCGTCGACCAATGAGAAGGGCCGGCAGTCCCGCTGTCCCCGCCCATACGAGCGGTGCGCAATGTGACTTTGAGGGCTCTTAACAGTTTTCTTTGCCCACGTATTACTGATCGACCACATCTTCTTCCACTTTCATACACTATGATGTATAATATGCTGGAATGTGCGTTCAAGATTCATTAAACTGACTCCACCACAGTAATATACCTTCATAGATGTCCGAATCTTCTGTTGGTAGTATTGATCCCCTGTAACTGATACGTCATCTGGCTCACTTCAAGAGGACTTCTATGAGGGGTCAACCAACTCTTTCTCGTTCATCTTGTTGCAATCGATATTGCAGTATTCACCTACCTTCTCTACTTTCCTTTCTTCTCAGGTATTATTACATGTACCTCCTCGCTCACGATCCTCCGTGGTAACATTCACCTGACTCCACCCATAATGCGAATTCTCCCCCACCCCTCCCCCTTTTCCTACAATTATGGAAGCGCTCTAGTCTTCGAATGCTACCCTCACGGAACTGTACGCGTTTCAGGAATCGGTTGTCCCAGGAGCCAGATAAATGCTAATCTTCGCAAAGAGGCCACAGAATAGCCAAAAAAAGCGTTATCCAGACTATCACATTTGTCCGCTTTTCCATAATTTTTAACTCGTGCTGTATAAGATTGACGCCTTGAAACCATGCAGCATGTGAATATTTGACACCTTTTGCCGAACTTCCCTTCTCCAGTTATCCAAACGCATAAACAATGATGAAAGTGATCTATGATCCAGTTATGGTAAAAGGTAAGTTTCATATATCTTGATAACAAGCCCTCCTGAGTGCAGGAAGGCCACGAATTTCTGGGTTGTCTTTCTCGCACCGAATAGTGATGGATATTTTAGAGACCTTCTGCTAAGATATCCTTTGTACTGATTATCTTGTCTATAAGATTATCTCATAGCATCACCATAACGTTCACCGGTTCCGAGCCCCAATAACCCTTTAATGGCGGCGTTATGTATAATAAGTAAGTTAGTGGCTCCGCGTCCTACATGCGCAGTTCAGCTAACAAATCATATGTAGTACGTCGTCCGGCTCAATAAAGCCTCTCAACTTCTGGAATCGCTGCTTTGTTAGTAATTATCTGAGAATAAAAACACTGACCTGCACACAGGCTAGCCTCCTGCGAGTCATTATGTAAGGTAAATTGCATGCGAAATCCACAACGATCCTGAATGAAAGTCGAATAAATGCCGCATCCCTGAAAGAGATAAACCAGTGCTTATTGATCAATTTTTCGATTTCAATTCCTTTTTGATAAAAACTCAAAATCCTGTGTCCCTCACAGGAGCCCCGTCGCGCGGCAAGAAGGAAAGATCGGCGGACGAGTCGCAGCGCGTACGGTAGTGATTTTGCGTCAACCACTGTACGTTCCACATCGAACAGCACGTGGTGCGACTCGTCCACTGATTCTGCGTTCTTGCCGCGCGACCGGCCTCCTGTCGGGTACCCCAAACTCTTGACCTTTTCACTCGTTTTCGGTGGTCCACATGCAACAAATTTCCAGTTTGCGTGCTTCTACAATGTATGCTGTCGGCAAATCGCCAAAATTCGTCATCATTACATAAGAGCCGTGCTACGTCAGAACGCTGGTTGGCTGGATAAACATCACAGCGGTACTCTCACAACGCAACTCAACGAGTAAGATCTTTCCTACAGCCTGAATGACGTCAGAGGCACAGATCGCGGCTCATTTTTCAGAAAATTCTCTCTTGAGTGAGGGAGCAGGACCCCCATTGGGTGATGGAATTTTCGCGACTCGAAAGTGCGCGACATTGAAGCGAATGCCTTCGCCAGACCGCTGCGACCGCTGCCATTCTTATCAGTCGCAGCATAGGTGGCGTCTGCGCACAGCACACTTCCTCACTATTGCCCTCTATTCGCAGTTCTGTGCCTCCCGTCGCACCACGGTTGACCTCCTTAGGAAAACTTCAGTGTTTTCTGTGCCACATTTTGCTTTTTTCACCAATGTTCCTTTTCGCACTTTTAATAGTTTTCGAAAAAATAACACGTCAATTCGATCGCCCCGTGCCTCTAAGGTTCACATGGTCTGTTTTAAAGGTTTTTGTTGGGAGTGGAAACACTGATCAGCAGCTCTAAAGTCATTTGAATAATCCGAATGAACGGCACGATCTGCACAAGTTTTTCAACGTGCTGTGTTGGAAAACAGGGCAGCTGGCATAAATCATGCTATGATTTCATTTCGGACGCAGCTCATTTCAGTAATGTGGAACGGATTCGTGAAGGCGTTGGAGATAAAATGGGACTACTTATTCGTGGTTTTTCCATGTTCTTTGCGGCACTCATCATCTCATTTGGCATTGAGTGGAGATTGGCGCTCTTCATGTGTCCACTAGCGCCATTGACTTGCTTGTGTATGAGCATTATGTCACGGGTATGTCCAAAAATCAAAATCTTCCTTTGAGTCATTACATTTTCACGTGTGCAAGTTCCATATAAAAAGCAATTCTATTAGTGTGTCCCGCGGCGTGGATGGCTAGGGCGGGTAGCGGATTTTTCGCTTTACGCTAGAAGAAACTTCGTTCCGAGAACCCTACGTCCATTGATGATCAAAACTGGATCCGGGCTTCTCTGGAAAAGCGAAAAATTCGCTCCTTCGTCCTGATGCCCCGCACTCCCTCTCCAGTATTGGCATATATGGTCAGATGCTTCTTTTTGGAGAGATGCGATGTTGTTTAAGTTGGAGCTTATCCTGGCTGTTGACACAACCAGATCGCGTTTCAGTGCGCGCGAAATAAAGCGTCTTAATTTTGCGACATTCCGAGGTACCCGACAGGAGGCCCGTCGCGCTGCAAGCAGGTAGAAGTAGCGGACGAGTCGCAGCGCGTGCAGTACTGTTTTTACGTCAAGTTAAAAATAATGTTCCGTGGCACGTCTAACATTGCACAGCACACACTGCGGCCCGTCCGCTAACTCTGTATTCTTGTCGCGCAGCGGCCCTTCTGTGGAATACCCGACATTGCGAGTAAAGGCGGATCGTAGCGTAAGTTCCCGCGAGAACAGAAAATTTACGCTGTATGCGCTGAATGAGAGTTAATACAGGCCGTAAAAACAGTAAGGGTTTTGTCGTCAAGCAATAGGAAAGGTCCGCGGGTCTCGTCCAGTAAGAGGGGAGGCGGCTGTGCTGCAACATTTGTTGCCAGAAATTTCAGTCGTCGCAGGGCAAACATTCCCGGCCCGTGGACCTTTTTGCTTTCGCTCTTACACCCACTTCGAGGCTTGACTCTCTTGCAAACTTGGACTTTAGGTGATATACATAGACTGTCGCCCTAGATGGCCCGCACCCTTACCGTATGAGATTCGGATCTGCTAAAGTCGTGCCATCGAATTCACTTATGAGGCATGCTGTTCACTACATACGTAACTTTAAGAAAATTGCTGAATCTACAAGCAAAGAACTGAATGACGTCGGAAAGGCCGGGGCTATCGCTGAAGAGTCGATCCTTGGAGTGAGGACTGTGCAAGCTTTCAATGGACAAGAAGAGATGGTGGAGAGGTGTGAAATGCTTGGTCTGTGCCATGTCCGACAGTCCTCATAAAATTCCTTCCTTCCAGGTATACCAAGGAGCTTCAGAAAGGAAAAGCTCACGCAACAACGAAATGCTTCTGGAGTGGTTTCTGGGGCGGAGTTTTCTATGCGGTTCTATTCACGTTTATCGGAGCCAGTTTTCTGTACGTAAACTCTTAGCTAAATGTTGGGGTTCAAGAAAATCGAATTTTTTATTAAGATTCGGCGGCCATCTGCTCCAGATAGGAGCGATCAGTAACTCAGGTGATGTGATCACCGTCGTTGTTTCCATGATAATAGGAGCGTATTTCTTGGGTTTGGTGTCACCACATCTGACAGTCATTCTGAATTCACGGGTAGCAGCCGCTGCAATCTACTACACTATCGATAGAGTGAGTCGTAGCATGAGTTTTAAGTGTTTGAAATATCGTTTGGTTCTACTGTTATCTCCTCGTGAATCGGACGCTTGAAACCCATCGTTCACGATAAGACCGGAAAGAACGGGAACGTATGTTTCTTCTGCTGAACATTCAAAGGCGATCGCATGATGCGGGGGCAGGGAACCACAGCACAAAGCCTGGAAGGGACCAAGAATTCTGGGGGAAATGAAAACTGCTCCCGCACCTTGGAGTCTTCCCTCCCTCGCCTAAGGCTTAGTCCTGTTTTCACTGAAAAGGAGATGTTTTACGTGGTTTTTGATGCATTGCCACTACAATACCCATGTTTTGCGATAGTGCAATTTCAAATAATTAGTGAAGCCATTGCTCATGTTCATGTTCCAGCCGTTGGACTGTTAGGAATGCTGGCGAGGGAATTTGTTTTTGGGATGTCCTTACCGAATTACCCCCGAGGTCCCTTTCCCATGACACCAACATTTTACTCTACAGCATCCCAATCTGTAGCGCTGAAACTAAACGCTAGAACTCACTAATAATTGGTGTCCAGAAGGTCCTGCGACACTTCGCGCAAAATTTTGGTTCCTTAATTGAACGAAATTTCAAATCAACAATAGTTTCACGATTATCGAATGAGAGACTTGCTCATTTTTTGAGCAGTTTCTCAACCCTCTTACCACAGATTTTTGAAGAATTCTGTAAAAAGGACGATTAATCCCGTTTCCGAGCTGACGTGGGTCATCGTGTTTTTATCGTCAGAAAGATGCTCCAGTTTTTTAATTACCTTGTACTCGGAACGTGCTGGGGGCCACGGGGTGAACTGAGCACTGCATTTTTCTACCCTAACAATTGTTCCTTAAGTAAGTTACCTTCATCACGTGTAGTAAAGCTTTCCTGAACTAGGAAGGTCCTAGCATTCCATTCCTGAGCGAATTTCACGAATAACATTGGCCATTTTTTAGATTTTATCAGAGAATGGTGTGTCCATAAGCGTGATGCAGGTGTGCATAAATTCTCTGTAGAGCGTCACCTCACAGTCTCATTCAAAACATTGAAAGCTGTCTTATGCAGAAGGCTTGCTTTTGGCTCTGGGTGCACTTTACTCCTGAATGGACCTGGCAGGGCTTACATGAGTGATCCACTTGAGTCGTCCTGTCCTCCTGAGTCAAGGTTTTTGCCAAAATATTTCTCTCATACCAAGAAAGGAGAAAATCTCAGCGTCTCGGATCAACACATCAGGCCGGAGCAACCTAAGACGTGCTCATTGTAAACATACCAGCCCACAAATAAAATCGTTTAATTTCCAGAAAAAACGCTTAATGAGTGAATGAGTACAGCCTAAAGTTGTTGCCAGTTCACGAAATGTACCACTCGGTTTGGTCCTCTGGAAATTGAGTTAGGCTCACCATTCCTTCTCCGACCAGAGAATTGCTCTCATTTGAGTGGAACATTTCCAAAGATTCGGAATCCTATAAAAACGGAGCAGTGTGTTGAAAACCTTCCTCCTGAACACTGCAAAGATGTAGCTGCAACGACTCGAATAATGTGGTTTTGCAGGATTTCGAACTATGCAGAAGATCAAAACTGGCTCGATTTAGAGAGGATTTGAAACTGCAAATCATGGCAGTGAAGCTCTATGCACTCTCCCCACAAAGAATTCCGAGGATGGACCAGAATACACATGTGCCAAAAGAGCTGAAGGTTTTCAGTTCTTCCCTAAAGGCGATTGTTAAAGCGTCGCAGGGCTTTCCGGACAACCCATTACATTTTGATCATTGAATTGCCTCTTACGACCTACACATAAGGAAATTCAAAGATCACACTTAACTTGTCGTTGCACCCGCCGCGTATTTTATTTGAGCCTCTTTGGTTCCGCGCAAGTGGAGTGTCCGCAAGGCATGGTTTTCGAATTTTCGTCTCCTTTCGAACTGAGTTCCCTTGCATGAACCTGTATCTAGTTCACATATTACATATTCATGCTGGTGTAAATCATCAATTTTTTTGTCCTAAAGGAATCATTCCCGGAAAAATCTTGCGTCTTTCCCAACACGTATATGTCAGATCACTGGAGGTGACACACAAAGTTCCGTGTATGATGACTCGGTTTCCGTAGAGGAACAAACTCCCGAAAACCCTCGCTCTATAGACACTCCAAGGTAAGTGAGCGGGAGTCAAGGCGGGGCATGGAGAGAAGTCCGCCTTGGGGCGGCTAAGTATCGGGTGACGCAATGAAAGAATCGGGTTAGAGCGCCCGATTTTGGAGAGTAGAGACAAATCGATCAATAGTACAGGCTGCAGTAGAAGTCTGAGTTTAAATGCAATGAGTCGAAAGGTCAGAAAGAGTTTCTGGTGAAGGCACTCCAATGACCATGTGGAAGCATTCCCATCGCCAGCATTCGTGGCGATGTGCTGCGGTTCCTTGAATGTGTAGGAGCCCTTTCGATTTTTTTTTGAATTTCTTACCAGAACAAATGCAATTTTTCGTTCTTTTCGTTGTTATCGTGAACGACGGGTCCCAAACTAATGGATTATGGGTGAAATAGAATCACGATATTGCCGAGCAAAATTCCTTTAATGCTTTCTTCAAACACTTATGCGATAGCATTGTCACGCTCACCATGCGCTCTTGCGCTCCTTGTATGGTTAGCGGAGATCCGTTTTACTGTTTTGCTACTCTTCAGCGACCCGACATTGATGTCTACTCGTCCGAGGGCAAAATTCCGCTGCGCATACGAGGAGACATAGAATTTAACAACGTACATTTTCGCTATCCGACACGAAATGATTAAAGGTTAGTTCCATCATGTTAAAAACAGCCGACCCTGTTTATTTTTCTCCTTAATGTTTCAAGCGGGTACGGTAGACAATCGGTAACTTTCTGTTCATACCAAAGATTGGTTACGAAGGGTATGGCCCCAGCGCCCTAGCAGGGAAATATCCGCGCCGCTTGCGCCCCGGCACGCTCACCCTCTGGGCATTGTACTCTTGCTGTTTAGCGTGAGAGTTTCAGCGTTGAATAAGAAAGCACCGTTGAGGGTCGCATCAATGCGGAAATTCAAGGGCAAAGAAGGGTCCCTCTTCTTAGATTCTGGGCCGTTATTCATGGTTTTCCTCTTCCTCCTTGCATTATTGCCCACTTCTACCTTGATTTCTGATGACCTGGCTTTTCATCATGAACTCCGCTTCTACGTCGACTTTCAGATCTGTATGCCTTTCGTATTTTGCCTAAAGAGGCTCTTCGAATGACAGGATGTGTCACCTTTCTCGCTAAAGTTTGGCGCTTGGTTGAAGGCACAAGCCAGGATGGGGTGAGCCAACTGCGATTAAGCTTAGAATGAGCACGAGCCGCACCCGTCCGCTCACCGGTAGTATGAACCATGTCGGCTCATCGATGTTATGCTCTCGTCTCTGAGGACTTTCTGTTCTGTTCGCATAACATCATCTTTCATCTCACTGTCTAACCTTTGGTGTCCTCCACTCGGTAGAACAAAGATGTTTGTATTTTTTGGGTTTTGCGTTTTCGCGGTTCTCTTCATTAATTCTTGATGGCGGTTCACTTCGCACTCCTACTTTCATTGCCAAACACTTACCTCAACAACTTGATCCTGGGACGTGCCTCAAATAGCCGCGTTTACGTCGAACTGGAACAGAGCTCAACAAAGGGAAACCAATGACTTATAGTGAAAAGTTACACAACAACTCTGGACCGACGACAACAGCGACATTCCAGACGAAATTCCACTTAAGCTAGGACGGTTCCTTCTACTCTGTTAGAGTGCACTCCTCTTTCCACGATCGACGACTCAAAATCAGGCTAGCGTTATGGCAATGGCATAATGCTAGTCTAGTTCTATTATTTATTAGTTTTATTGAGTTCAGCTCCAATTTAGAGATAATGCTAACTTCCATTCAGGTGCTGAACGGACTCTGCCTCAAAGTTCCAGCTGGTCAGACTGTTGCTTTTGTTGGACACAGTGGATGTGGCAAATCCACAGCGGTTGGTCTCATCACAAGGCTATATGAGGCAGCATCAGGCGCTGTGAGTTTTCGATTACGATGTCATCGGTGGGAAGGTCTCGATCTGCATGGTCCTCCAAAAATCATCTCATAATTCAGGTAAAAATCGATGACTGCGATGTGCGAAATGTGAACATGGAATGGCTCCGTAATACAGTAGGGATAGTGCAGCAGGAGCCTACGTTATTCAATGGCACAGTCGAAGTGAGAGGTTGAAGTCTTCGAAACAGTGATGGAAAACTTCCCACATAGGAGTTAATGGCACTTTATCGCTACAAAAAATGTTGTGCGAGGTCGGATATCACCCTTGACTGGCTGGCTTCTTACCTTTCATTTCATAGTTTACACAATTTGACGGAGAACTTCTAGGAGAGGTTGAGTTCCACTCCGATCTCCGCAATCCGCCCGTCCCCCACAGGGCTCCAGCGGTTCATAAGGGACTGTATACGCGCCGCTCAGGCCTTTGCACGCCCACCGACGGGTAACCCCCGCCGTCTGACTCGAGCCGTTCAGCACAGAGAGTGATGCTGTTGAGGATGGCAGCACCGATGCGAGTCGCATCAACGCGAAAATCAACGGGCAGAGAAGAAGAGGTCCCGTCTCTAAGGTTCTAGTCCGTTTCTATTAGTTTTTTTTTCCTTCGTCCCTGCACCACTGACTACCTCACCCTAATTTTTATGGGCTACCTTTTATCTCTGCCTTCGAAAAATTCTTCGCGTTGACCTGTCCGCTGCGTGAGACCGTTGGAGTAGAGCTTAATGTTCCAATCGCAGAGAATAATTTTGTGGCCATTTCTTAGGGTAGTAATATTAAGCGGCACTGTAGAGAGCGTCACCCAGATAGAAAGTACTTTCTTGGAGACGATATCACATACTCTAGGAGAATATTCAAGTCGGCAGCCCAGCAATCTCGCAAGCAGAACTGGTGCAGGTGTGCAAACTGGCGAACGCTCACGACTTCATTATGAAGCTTCCGAAGGTAATCTTGATTAGACACAATTGCCACGGAAATTTTGCTCCGCTCATCCTACTTCGTGATGGGTGAGCAAGGCTGCCGTACAATCCAAAAAACCTTCCGATTGTACTTTTACATTAAAAAAATGATTTCAGGGTTACTCCACTGTTATCGGAGAAGGTGCTGTCCAGCTGTCAGGCGGGCAGAAGCAGCGTATTGCGATAGCGCGCACTCTGGCTCGGAATCCACGAATTCTTCTTCTAGATGAGGCCACATCAGCACTTGACGCTAACAGTGAGAGCGTAGTTCAGGTAAGTTTCAGGTTGTTCGGATATTTAGGTGACCGTAATCTTTCATGAATCTGATGACTCTCCATTCAGCAAGCCCTAGACAATGCATCTGCGGGCAGAACTACGATAGTGATAGCCCATCGCCTGTCGACTGTTCGTAACGCTGACAAGATAGCCGTCTTCGACAAAGGGCAAATTGTTGAGCAGGGTACAGTGCAAATTCTTGTGAAACCTGTACATACATTGGTTGCTCGAAAAAAATTTCGTTGCAGGTACTCATGAAGAGTTAATTCAGCTGGGCCGGCGGTACGCTGATTTGGTTCGGGCTCAACAATTTGAACCTGAAGCTGACGAAAGTCTACCTATAGAAGAGAAGCAAGACGAAGAGTGTGTTGGAAGGTTCAATTTGTTCGTTCGATCATCCGAGCTAACTTTACGTCTTTCTTAGTGAGGCACCACAAGGAGAACTATGTCGTAAAAGTTCTGAAGCCCTTTCAATTGGTCAGGCAGCGTTTGTCCGTGGAGTGGTGGCACAAGATTCATTCAGGTAGGCTTTCCATACGCATCAGTACTGAAGTGAACTTATGAGTCAAAAAAGTATTTTCAACAGTCGAAGCAGCATCATTATGTCGACGGCCGAACAAGTAACTGTTACCCCAGAAAGCGTAATATTTGAGGAGGAGGTGAAGGCTGGTATGCAGAAGGTGAGATTCGGCTAATCTAAAACGTCTTTCGTCGATTTTTTATCGAAATTTCATATATAATTCATTTATCGGTCAACATGACTGATAAGAAACAACTGCGCAAGTAACTCAACATTATTAATGTATGCGGAATATTGTTACTCATGAATATCATTGAATATCATATGTACTCTATTTCAAAGAGCGAGAAGAGCGTCGGATGCAGACTATACACTACAAGTGACGACGGCTGCACAAAATGTAGCCTGTTGCAATTGTATTCTGCCAGTTGTCACTAACTACAACTGTCATCTACAAAAAACCAACTATCACCATGGACCACTGCTAACCAGATTTTCTTGGAGGTCGTCCTCACTGTGGTTTGTGATCTGCACCCGATGCTCTCCTCGTTTTTAAAGTTTTTAAAGAGAGGGTACGTTTTTCTGGTATCATTCACAGGAGTCCTGTCATACACTCCCTTCATATCATTTACTGGATTTTGAAATGTAAAGAATGCAGCATTAGGCAACAATGACTTAGTTTACTGAAGCTAACTGCAAGCCATTGTTTTTTACAAATTCCTAAACAAGCCTTTTATTTTTTCGTAAACGTCTGCGTTGCATTAAAAGAAGTCGACAAATCCCAACTCATGGTCGCAGTTGGTATCAGCGCTTTTTAGTGGAGAAATTTTTCATTAGTGAACCTTGTTCTGGATGCTTCTTTGTCATGGCAAGGAGAGTCTGCGCAGCTCCTAGGAAACAAGGCCCAACGCTAGTACTCGCTAATTATTGGCTCGAGACAGGTCCACACGAAATGCGTGACTAGGGCGGAGTGTCAAGGAACAGTGTGTGCACAATTCTCTCTAGGGAACCGCTTCAGAAACAGTAAAAGGTGACCAGAGTGAGAGAAAGCTTTGAAAAACGGGTGCAAAATTTGCGTGCTATTTATCTTTCGAACTTCGTTCCGAATTACGGTGTACACCTCCACGTGTTTGTTGTCACCTTATTCATAGTTGGAAATGGGATTGAGAGAGGAGCTGGCTCATTTTCGCGTTAGCTACTAAACATACTGTACAAAAAATTAATAAGCTCATTCTTAAGGACGATAAAATCACTGCCGGTCTGACGACAGTGTTCCGAAACGCCCGAGGACAATACGGAACAATGGCTTTGGCGGCGTTCTGTGCAGCAACTCGTGGGTTTGAATTGCCGGCAATGTCGATGGTCCATGCGTTGGTGAGAAATTTGAGAAAATTTCTAAGCACTTGAAGAAACTGTTTTTTAAGGTATTCCAAGGGTTCAAATATTTCGCGGAAGATCGCTCGATGATGATGATGACACTTGTGCATTGTCTCATCTTCTATGTCTGTATCGGCTTGGGCACATTCTTTTTCCAGCTTTGCGCAGTAAGTCATCCAACTTTTTTTGAAAACTTACCTTCACATTGTAACAAATCCGTGAATTGTTCGGCATTGATCAATCCTTTTATGGAATGCGCCATGCATTCTTCTTGGGAGACGGTCAATTCAATCGTCGGCTGATGAGGTCGCGCCGCTCTCGCGGCGGGCAGCGTCGCGCGCGGCAAATGGTGCGACGATTTTTGCGTGAGACTTGGGTTAACGGTCCTTGCCCGTAAGTTGCTGGTGGGGTTAGAGAACTGATAAGACCGAAGTTCGAGGCAGTGAGCCAACAAGTGTCACCTTAAGATCTCCGCAGTTATTTAAACCTCACTGTACAGAGCTTGTGCGATGTAAAGTTGTCCTTTTAAACATAATGAGACTTCTTCATTGATCACCCGCCTGAATTGTTATCACAGAGCGATAATCTGGCTAAATCGGAAAAAAATATTTCGTTCCAAGACGCAGGGGAACGGTGAGGAAGGCATTAACATCAGTATGACAGAATAAGTTTGTAATAATGGTAAAGGACATGGATTCTGTATTTTAAAGGGGCAAGTGATCATAAAGTGTTTCACGACCGGGAACTTCATTAATACATTCCCCAATGCTAGAACCCTGAATTCTAACCACGGCCGACGTCGCATCGCGGGCTGCGGCGGCTGACGCGGCGACCTAGCTATCGCCACGATTGAATAGTCACGCACCCATTCTTCTTTCATTCAAATCTGTAGTGAAGTTCATGCGATGCGCCTTGCGAAGACCAGCCAACGTGCAAGTCAATGTTTCTAGCATCGGTCCAGTCCCATTTACTGACCGAAGGATGGAAGGCTTGGTCGGCGAAAGATTCAATTCGTACTCCTGACCTTGCGCGCGGGAAGTGGCGCCACTTACCGTCACACCTGCTTGCCTTTTGCTATCCATATCAACATTGACCCATTCACTGTAAAGAAAATTCTCTTAGCAATAAGTTCGAGTAAATTCCTCGTACCCGACTAACTGACTAAGGTTTCCCTGATTTCCAGGCCCAGCAATTGGTTTATGTAACTGGGCGAATTTCAAAACAATCCGTAGAACAGCGATTAATAAATATATTTCCTATATGTATTTCTAGTCTTAGCAGTAACTTGCCCCCTTTCTGATGCCACATGAGAGGCCAAGTTTGTAGAGTGAGTGGTGTTTGCTAGGAGTAACGAATATGGCGGCAGCTCAAAATGGAGCTGGAACGAGTTCTTAGTCAGAAAACGATGCATTACCATTTTTGTGAAAGGCGTATATTTTGCAGCATTTGCAGAAAGCTGAGTTAGGATGAAATGGTGCCTCGGTGGCGTAACTGTAGCGCACTTGCCCAGTAAGCGAGAGATGCGGGTTCGAGTCCCGCTTGGGGCGGAAGTTTTGTTCACATCCCAGCACTACGAATTTTCTAGAGAGCATTTTTTATTGTGTAATAATGCCATCGAATCGATCAATTACCTTGTTTTTAGTCAATACTGTTCGGCAGAGTTTCTGAACAACTTACGCTGTCATTCCGCAAGAGAGCTTTCTCAAACATACTATACCAGGTAATCTTGTCCTGTTGCTAGTTATTACAGGAAAAAAAGAAATTTTTTCGACTGATTTTCTTGAAAAAATGCTCCAAGAAATAGATTATGTGGCCGATTTGTTAAGTGCACTTTCAGGATGCAGCCTACTTCGACAATCCTCAGCATGCACCTGGTCGTCTTATCACTAGACTTGCATCGGATGCACCCAATGTCAAAGCTGTGAGTTCTTTGTTGAAGTACGCAAAAACAATCTTATGAGGTGTGGCACAGGTAGGGGGGGGGGGGTAGGAGCAGTGTCAACCAGGGTCAAGTGTGCGTTGAGGAATCCTCGACACGTCGCAGGGGGGGGGGGGTCGTATTGGCCCGCTGGGAGGAAGGGATCGGGCCGGATTGATGCACCACTGTCGGAGGACAAACATCAGGGATCGAGTCGATGCCATGGAAGGCCAGAGGACTTCCAGTACCAATGCTGTTCCGCCCACATAAAATTTTCGTGATTCAGAGGTGTGCGCGTAGTGATTTTTCACTACCTCAGAGTTTTATCTTTAAACTATCACTAACAAGTCAAAAAATCCAAAATTCGCACGTTTTCCAACGGATATTTTATCTTTCAGGTGAGTCCTCGAATCTCAAGGGATGTGAAGCACCGGCGCATCACCAGAGTGGGCCCAGTTAGTTGCGCGCGCTTTAACTACGGCTCTTGAGAGAACTCTCAATTCAGAG
>MU868395.1:227782-244935 GCA_036418205.1 Ostertagia ostertagi
TCGCCTTCAGGGGTTGATAATCTGTAGACTGAATGGTGAGGCGATTTAGATTGGGTTATTGGAAGGTATTGTAGGGAGGTCACAGCGTGAGGTAGGAGGAGGAACAGGTGGGGGTAGAGAAAATTTGTCGTTTATCCCTTTCCCGCTCGACGCCTCGACGCCGTTTTGGAAGGAGAAGTGGGCGGACCTGAGGTGTGTCGATCTCATAATCAAATACTATAGAAACAGCCATAATGGCGGGGGGGGGGTTGGGATAAGAGGAAAGGGAATCGTATCGAGGAGCCTTGCAAGACTGGTGGTAGTGGGGGGCAGCATCGAGAACCCCCAAACTCCAAAGGGGGGATCACGAAATTTAAAAAAAAAGTGCGAACGTCACGGTTGGCCCTGGGGGAGGGTGCTGTTGCGTTGCGTGCGCATGATCGCGCGCATGATTATAAGTTCAGTTCTCGTTAATCAAAAGGTATCATCCATTGACGACAGCGTCGCCCACAGGTGTGCCACATTCACGCGGACAAGACTCGTTTTGCTCAGTTTGAACAGTCCATCGACCCGGAATGGTTGCCCTTGTTTCGTTGTTCCATGTAGACGAGTTTGTGACTCACGATCAGAACTGGCTATTTGGCTAAAGTTACCGTATGAAGTAAATAACAGGAAATTACGAGACAGGCTGTTAGGTACAGAATGCGCTCCACCAATAAAAGTCGAACGGTGGTCGTACCCGTATCGCAGAAACCCAGTTATTGGCGGGGCGATTTCGTGGCCCCTTTTTCAGGTTTGCGCCACAACTAGCACTCCTTGCATCGCGAAAACGGTAACCTTCCTTTGCTTTGCCGGTAAGTATCGCTTGCAGTAGTGCGTATACTTCCTCGATCACAACCACTTTATCATAATCACTTATACTCCGTTTCAAAAAACGAGAAGAGCGTCGGGTGCAGACCATACACCACAAGTGACGACGGCCTCCACAAAATGTAAATGTTTTCTGCCAATGAAATGATTAGCCTGTTGCAGTTGTATTCTATCAGTTGTCACTAATTACTATCATTTACCAAAATCAGCTATCACTATGAACTACTGCTAGCCAGATTTACTTGATGCTACCGTAGCTAGTTTATCAGCATGATAACGAAAACACGAACTCAGACTACACAGAATATTCTCCAACGTTACACTCTGAGAATTAATTGTACGTAGATTCTTATTTGGTAGCATGTAGCTCTCCAGACAGAGGTCCAACATGCGTAGCGGAGCCCTTCGAAGGGGGAAGCAGTACGTGCCAGTTTGATCTGAGAAGGGTCTGCTTGACTTCTTCTTCTTCTCCCTAGCGTTAGTCCCGCGCAGTCGCAGGGTCCGCTGTCTTTATCAGTCGTCGCCACTTCGCTCTGTCTAGGGCATCTTCTGCTGTGGCCGTGATTTCACTTAGGTCCTTCTTGATTACGTCCTTCCACCTCTTCTTTGGGGCACCTCGCGGTCGCTTGCCTTGCGCTTCGAAGTCCATTGCTTTCATTATTGGGTGGTCCTGTGGCCTCCTTAGCACGTGCCCATACCATCGCAGACGCTGTTCCCGTACCTTCAGCTGGACAGGGGCAGTCTGCATGACCGCTCTGACCTCCTTTCTGACCCTGTCCAGTCGCGTCCAGCCCACAGGCCCATCTCAGCATCCTCATCTCAGCGGAGTGCAGCTGCCTTTCGTGATTCTTGTTCAGGGGCCAGCACTCGCTGCCGTATAGCATCGCAGGCCTCACCACTGCCCGATACACCTTTCCTTTCAGTGTTCTGGAGCACCTTCGATCGCAGAGGATTCCAGTGGACTCCCTCCATTTCATCCATGCAGCGTTGACTCGTGCCTTCACTGCCTGATCCACACTTCCGTCGGCTGCCAGATCGCTCCCGAGGTATCTGAAGTCCTCCACTCTTTCGATGGTCTCACCATGGCCGTCCACGATCGGCTCTGCACCCTCTTCGGAGCTCAGGAACTTGGTCTTCTTGACATTCAGCCGGAGCCCACCTTCTGCCAGGACGTTCTGCCATTTCTGGCTAATCGTCAGCGTAGAGGATGGTCCTTCAGTGGTCCTTCCATGAGGCCCTTCACCATGGTATCTAGCGTTAGGAGGAACAGGAAGGGGCTCAGAGCTGACCCTTGATGCACCCCAAACCGTGATGTTTATCTCCTTTGTCAATCCGTGCGTATAGCTGTCTTCGCCCTTCGTACATGTCCTTCACCAGAGAGATCAGGTGTTCTGGCACATTCCGCTCCCTGAGCGCTCTCCATAGTACTGTTCGAGGTAGTCGGTCGAACGCCTTCTCCAGGTCAAGGAAGGCTAGGTAGCAGGGTCGGCGCTTTTCTCGGTACTTTTCCATCACTTGCCTCGCGATGAAGATGGCATCCGTAGTAGACCTTTCGGCATGAACCCGAACTGTTCCTGGGAGATCGGGACCAGCTCCCGCAGTTTCGAGTCGACCAGTCGCTCGTACAGCTTCATTGTATGAGCAGTCAACTTGATCCCGCGGTAGTTGGAGCAGTCCATCGCGTCACCCTTCTGCTTGAAGATGGGGACGATAGTGCTTGTTCTCCAGGCATCCGGCATCCTTCCTTCGGTGGTTACCGTGTTCAGGAATTGGGTAAGCCATCTGATCCCGTACTCTCCGAGCGCCTTCCATGCCTCGATTGGCACCTTATCTGGACCCACCGCCTTTCCAACCTTCATCTTCCTTAGTTCTTGACGAACCTCATCCTCTGTCCATAGTGAGATAGGGCCAGCCGTCGCCTCTGCTTGCGAGCTGTCTTTGTGGGGAACTCCTCGTTCAGGAGCGCTTTGTAGTACTCCTCCCACCTCCTCCTGACTTCAGTTGGCTTCCTCAGGATGGCACCGTTACTGCTCTTCACGCTCTTCACCACCCTAATGTCTTGGGTAGCCCGATGCCGGGCTTTGGCCAGTCTGAAGACGAACTTTTCTGCGTTTCGGCTCTCCAACTTCTCGTACAAGGCGTCCATTTCCGTGTTCTTCGCCTTGGCGACGGCTGCCTTAGCGAGCCTCTTGCAACTCTTGTAGGCAGCGAGGTCTTCGGGGCTCCGGGTCTTCTGCCAGCGCTTGTATGCTTCCTTCTTCTGCTTCACGACTCGCTGGACCTCCTCGTTCCAGAACCACGCTGCCTTGTCTCCTCTGAATCCACCTCGCGTCTCTCCCAGTACCTCCTTGGCGCATCGTAGGATGATCTCAGCTGCACTGCCCCAAGTCTGCTGCACTGGTCCCTCAGGATCTGGGAGACCAACTTCCATTATCCTTCGTTTGAGGTCGCTCTTCTCTGCTCGGTGCAACTTCCACCACCGGATTCTCCTCTCGGTTCTTACCCTTGTCTTCTTGGGAAGGTCTATGGCTATGTCTGCCAGGAGGGGCCTGTGCTGAGGAGCCAATTCTTCGCCAGGAATTACCTTGATATCCTTCACAGTTTTGAGGGATGATCTTCTTACAGCAGGGTCAACCGTCCGTTCGAACTGTTCGAACGAAGGGGTCGCATTTTGGTCGGAAGGGGGTCGCAATTTCGAGGACTGCCAGCCGCAGGCGTGGCGTATCCGAGGGCAAGAATTGTTTGTGCAGACCGCATTAGATTCGATTAATTATGCACAGAGAGACAGTTTTAGGCAAATTACGGTGTTTTCCTTGAGGAATAAAGAACAGTTGAATGCATCCCTATGAAAGGTTTGACTTCTCGGGGCTGAAATTAAAGTTCTTCGGGACCTAATTTTCTGAGGACGATTCTTCCAGACAACGGTAAAACATATAAGAAAGCAGAAATCTCGTAGTCTTCAAAAATGTCTTCGCCCCCTCCCAACAAGTTCTTTGAAGGAAGTTATTATTGCTGAAAGCTCAAAAACTCGCATGTGCTGCTCAAAAACCTATGGGAACAAAATGTTCGAACGTGTGATTTTCTCGATTTTGAAAAACGGTTTGGTGCTTGTTAGAAAGAGCAAATCCTGTACTTTCACCCCATGAAAAAAGTGCATCACAGAAATGAAAATGAAGTGAGTTATGGTCGCTGAAAGCCCAAAAACTCGCTTTTGCACGAAAAATGTTCGAACGGGACAATTTTTTGAAAAAGGGGACAATCACTAAACTTTTTATACTGTTTTGTTAGAGAAATATTTGAAGTTTCTGAAACTTTTTACAGATTTCCAAAATGTCGCATACGAAAGATTTTATGGGCCTTCAAAGTTGAAGGTGCGCCTTCTTAGAATTTTGGGTTTTCCACTTCTAACAGAAGTACTTTCCGGAGAGTTAGGCAATCCTTGTAGTTTTCTGAAAGCGCACCTCAGGCACAATCAAAATCTACCTCAACAAGTCAAAAAATACGTCCCAAGAAAGTTATTCCCCTCTAAAATTTTTTCTTCGCCGCGTCCCGTTCTTCCAGCGCCCGGGTGATACCTGCCGCGCTCCAAGGCTGACGCCGCAACGCAGACGCTTTCTGCGGCGGCGCAGACGCTTTCTGGCGCAACGGATTCATGTCTAGCACTCTTATTAACAAAAACAGGGGGTCGCAACTGGACCCCCTCGAGAGCTAGGGGGTCGCAAAAATCCCGAAAATGTTCGAACGTGACGGTTGACCCTGCTTACCAGTACATGGTCGATTTCCGTCTGTCTCCCTCCACTGCTGTAGGTTACCTTCTGAGTCTCCCTTTTCGCGAAGAACGTGCTGCAGATTGCCAGATCGTGGGCTGTAGCCAGGTCCAGGACCCTCTCTCCCTCAGCGTTCCTCGTTCCTATCCCTCTACCTCCGTGCACCCTTTCCAGGCCTCTTCTGTCACTGCCGACGTGACCATTCAGATCACCTGCTATGGTCAGGTAATCGCCTTCCGGAATCGATCTTATGGCTTCGTCCAGGCTCAGATAGAACTCGTCCTTCTCACTTTCGGGGCATCCGGCTTGCGGTGCGTACACTGGTCCAGTACCCCTCCTTCGTGTCTATCCTCACAGCCATGATCCGATCGCTGATCCTGTTCACAGCGGAGACATAGTCCTTGAGCGACTCCGCTACCGCTATGGCCACACCGTTCCGCTTGGTGTCTTCCCCATTGTAGTAGAGTTTGACACCTTCCCGATTTCCCTGGCCTTAGCACCTTTCCATCGCGTCTCCTGAAGGCATAGGACTTGGATATTCCTGCGCGTCATCAGATCAGCAACCTCTCGGGACTTCCCAGTTAGCGATCCTACGTTCAGAGTCCCAATTCGAACTAGCTTCTTTGGCCGAGGCCGTTCACTCCTCGGTAGCCCTCGCATACTGACCACAGAACTCGGGCGGGGGTTCTGCGCGCCACTTCCGGGTGACGTCCTAGCTTTATCACTGATTCTTTGACAACTTTTAGACATGGTTGGTGTGACTGGGGTATTCATCAGCCGGCCTGTCAACCTGGGCCTGACGCTGGTACTAGAACCATTTTTGCAATTTTTGCAAGGCATGGTTAGCCTCGGCAGGGATCGAACTCGCGGTTTTCAGAGGTGCAGACATGAGTCTAACCTCTTAACCACTCGGCTATCCCTGCCTCTGATAAGGGCCTGTTTGTACCCGGGCGATTTCGCAGAGATTTGCCATAAATGATGAAAGTGGCAAGGAAGGATTACCATTGTGCTTAGCGCTTCAAGTGCTATGGATATCTCGTAGCAGTAGGGATAAGAACTTCAATAACATGGTCACATGAAGTATCTCTCCCATGAGGACCGGTGAAGTTTCCCAAATCGAACACTTTCAGTCCAGCTGTTCGCACGTAGCCAGTGTCCCGCCCGCTCTGGAGCTCCTCCCCACTCCCTCCTAGCTTAGGCAGAAGTTTCCTGCCCCTCACCCAGGACGCTTCTCTTCACCATCCCCGGTTAAATTCAACCCGTCTTAAACCTACTTAGAGTACAGTAAAACTGTTATCAAATCTCTTTTCCTTACCGCTGTTCACTCCCTTATCTTGATTCCGATCATTAAAGCACGTTCGAGAGGCCTCCACCACCGCCATTTTGGTAATGATTCTCTCGGTTCAAGGGTCTGTCAAGCAATTCAGGAATTCCTTTAGAAAAATTTTACTGACCTGTGCATACCGCTTCACCGCTCGTCCATATTTTTGGAATTGGGAGAATGAATTTAGGTGTTAGGAGAGAAGGGTGAGTCATTCCAGAGGAGGATTCCACACTAAGTCGGTGGTCGAAGGAGAGCAAAGGGTGCAGTCCAAAGGCAGACGGATCCCTAAGAGTACGCTACGATGCGCTTCGCAGCGTGGAATATGCCAGTGGCCTAGCACGGCCGTACCTGCCGGCCCGCTCCTCTGCCCGCTCGCCGACAGGTAACCTCTGGCCGTCTGACTCTAGCCGTCTAACAGAGAGAGCGTTAGCGTTGAAGAAGCCAGCATCGATGAGTTTCGCATAAGTGCGGAATTCTGGCAGTGAAGGGGTTCCATCTGATGTGAGCCTTTTCTCATTGTATTCTCTTCATCCAACGACCACCGCTACCTTGATTTCTCATGGGCTGCCTTTTTATCGTATACCCGCCTCTAAGGAATTCTGCGCACCGCCATACGTACCTCGATTCAGTCGATTTCAAAACTATCGTGAGTTAGGTACGATGGGTACCACTGCATGGATTGGTAACTCTCATAAATTATATGATATTGCAGGTTGTAGATGGCCGAATGATGCACGTTGTCTCTAATATGACTGCTTGGGTTATTTGTATTGTTATTGCGCTCTGCTCATCGTGGCATATTGGGCTAACAGGAGTCATTCTCAGGTACAATAAATTCATATTTCGTCTTCCGCTTGATTGAGAGCGTCCATGAAATCCTTTCTTCCCTCTTCCCCACCAATTCCTTCAGTGATGGTTGTCGCTCCAAGCGAGGTCAACCGTCGCGTCGTACGTTTCCAAAATTTTTCGTCCTTTCCTCTCTAGGGTCGCTAGGCGCGATGATGTTGGAGCGCCTCTGGCGCCAGCGTTACATTATAGCGTTCCACACTGCAACCTTTGCCACGAGGTGCGCCAGGCCCACGCCAGAGCATTCAATTCGTGAAGGTGTTTGAAAGTCTATTCGCACTTCTATCTTCATTTATGATTAATAAAGATATTGCCACGATTCTCGCCACTAACTTACTCTGCTTACGATCCCCACCCCCTCGTGGGCTAACTACGACCTCCACTTGCCCTTTTACAAACAGTCGGTTGACCCTGTTTCCAATTTCTGAATGTCGCGTGTCTAGTCAAGATTCTGAGGAACACAAGTCTGACAATCATAGGTCTGAGTCTCACATGTGTAAATGGATGATCCTTCACAAAACTTGGTCATTGACGATTGCAGTCTTTCAAAGTACCTACGGGACTCTTCTAAGCAGCTAAATAGTTATTAGATTTTTAGGAATGTTTTGAAACAGGACATCGATAATTTCAGTGTTGCGCTTGGGGTTGCTATGGTCTTCCTTGCTCGGACTATTCAGAAACGCAATCTACAATTGATGAAAGAAAATCAAGCAGGCAAGGTTGGTGGGCATTACTTCTCTTTCGAATTGCAAATTATAAAAGTATTTAATAATAACGAGGAGATGATTCCACTTGATATTTTTGATTATTGCTTCAGATGTCCATCGAAATTATCGAAAACGTCCGAACAATACAATTACTTACACGAGAACGATATTTTTATGACAAGTATGAAAAAGCATCAAAACAACAAAAAAGAAGTGAGATGGGGAAAGGTTACTACGAGGGTGAGTGAATGCGGTACTATTGTAGACTGTACATTTTTATGACCAATTTTTTTAGCGGTTAATTTCGCTCTGACGCAGACATTTGTGTATTTCTCGTTGGCAGGCGCTTACGCTGTCGGCATACCGATAGTTACACGATGGAACAAGGACCCCCAAGACGTCTACAGGTGAACCTATCGTTCAGTCTCTTATTGCTCTGCTACTCGGACTGTGTGCAGAGAGTTTTATTACGTTTTATTATTTAGTTTTATTAGCCTACTGGACTCAACGGTTCGCTCCCCCATCAATGCTTAAAGAATGATTCATTTAAAAGATTCGGCTAGCGTGGTACCGAAGCTGTAGGCCAGAGTTGTTTCCGCCGATAGGGGTTATGCGTTTTGGATTGTGTGCCAGCTTTGAATTAGAGAGCACTGTTTCTTTTTTATCCTATTAAACGCATTTTGAAAATGCGCCGATAGTGAAGAGTGATAGAAGATGATTTTTGGGTAGTGTTCGATGCAGGGTCAACCGTGCGTTGTGTTGTTTTTGGCGAAGGATTGTACCTGAGCTTTCCGACGCGGTACGTATTTGGGCTTGGCGAAGGCTAAAAGGCTGGAGTGGGGTCGTGACAGCGGGAGAAGAGGTTGAGTAGGACGGATTTTGACGATTTTGGAGAGAACTCTAGTGAATGAGCACAAAAAGGAGAAAATTAGAGCATTTGCCTTCACTTTAGCCTACTGGCCCCCTCCCCCCATCCCCTTGATTGACTGGTCACAGAATCAAACGCTTTAGTACCAACCATTATGGTGAGGATGGTTGGTGTGGGTCTTATGGGGACTCCCCCCTTCCTGAGTCCCAGAGGCGGAGTGGGGGGGGGGGGGTGTCGAAATTTTGGATTTGAAAGACGACACTAAACCCTGGTTCGATGTCGCTCACATGCAGCAACTTAGCCAGGGTGAATAGTCGAGGAACTCCTCTTCCATGGCTCTGCGAGAGTAGAGCCGAGAGTGAACGTACGCGCGGAGAGCACAGACGGCTCGCGCATGGCGAGTGTGAATGTCCGCGCGGGAGAACGTAACTGATCAGGCGAAAATCCTCGACGTGCCGTTGAGGAATCCTCGATCGATATTCACCCTGGATTTGGCTGCCAAATTTGCAATGTTGGGGAAAAATCACAAAGCTTTCCTTTCAGAGCTGTGTTCTCGACCCTTTTGGCCTGCGTCGCGATAATGAACTCTTCGTCGTTTTTCCCAGAATTCACAAAAGCACGAGCTGCAGCTGGAATGCTGTTCAATATGATCAATCGACGATCGAAAACTGGTGACATCAATGTGGGAGAGCGTCATGTGAGATATTATCTTGATTAAAAATCCGATTCTTCTTTTTCTTCTCCCTCTCAGACACCGGTAACAGTAACTGTGGATCCGTGAGCACCACAACTTGCCGTATTTAGTCCGAGCTTTTTAAACCGCTTTCTGCTTTCGTTTGAGCTTTCTCGCGTGAAAGGTGACACAACACGCTTGCATTGAGAAATCGGTAGCCACATTCATGCGAGAGGCCCCAGAAGGGAGATCAATTTGAGCGGTTTCAGAGGGGGAGGGGAACGGTTTCCAATGCGTGCGGAGGATTTCGGCGCGCGCGGACTCACGCTGCGTATTCTCACCACATATATGTGTACCCTATACGGGTCGAAATACTTTTCCATAGCGTCAACAGTAGTGATTCCTTCAGACTATCCGTGGAAATCTGCTCTTCGATGACGTGCATTTCTCCTATCCACAGAGACCTCATCAGCCCGTCATGCGCGGTCTGCAGTTCACTGTGCAGAAAGGCCAAACGGTGGCGCTAGTTGGACCATCGGGATCGGGGAAGAGCACAGTGATTTCATTACTCGAACGATTCTACGATACAACATCTGGTGCAGTGGTAACAATTTTCTGCTTATCAAATATTTTTCAACACACCAATTTCACTTTGATTTTTTGATTGTTTCAGTCATTTTGACACCAACTTCAGTTTTCAGCGTTTCGATGGACAAGATGTTCGCAAATTGTGTTTAGGCCACGTAAGATCGCAAGTAGCCCTAGTGGGTCAAGAACCAAGGCTTTTCGCCGGCTCTATTAGGTAAAAACCTTTTTTCTTCTATATGAGCTCTCGAAGTGTGGAAAATTGTAGTAGTAACAGAGAAGAGGAAATGATCGAGATCACATAGGGAAAAGTGAATGGTCAGCAATCTGCTCTCGTGAAGTACATAAACATCAACACCAATGTTTTAAAACAATGGATACGCTCTAGAACGATTCAACGATCTCATAGTACCTTCGATTGGGTCACCGTAAGTCACGTTGGCACTGGCACTCGAGAGCGCAGCTGGAATCGGAGCATGGTACAAGCGTCCTTTAATCCGCGCTCAATCGAGTGCACTTCACCATAGGAAGGTGGTGATATGGCGCGATCCCATTGGCATTAGGGCGCACAGGCCATAACTGCCACATGCTGTCGTGGCCGCGCAACAGATTCCGTTCCGTTCCTCTTGCCTTGGCATCAGGCCAGCGAAAGCTATTCACTCCTTTTGTATATCTTTGAGACTCAACGAGGTTTGGAGACCCAAATTATCAGATCGATCAATTACTGAAGTCTAGATAGTAAAGTGATGCGGACGAGTTGTCCGGCCACAGCTGTGCAGTTAGTGCCTGTGCGCTCCATTGCCAATGGGATTGCGCCATATGGCGCACACCCCTCACCACATTGTCCATATTCACCCTATGGCAGACCTACAAAATTAAGGTGTGCGAAAATCAAGAAATAAAGGATAAAGGATAAAGCATTTGCCGTTGATCAATCCCTTTTTGGGATGCGGCACGCATTCTACTTCCATTTGTACATTCGTAGTGGCGTTTGAATGCGATGTGGCCTATACAATGACTTGCGGGGGCCAGCCGATGTACAAGTCAGTGTTTTTATCCTCCCAGACAAGTCTGGTACCACCGACCCCGGAGGGATGGAAGGCTTGGTTGGCCCGGGCGACTCACGACCCAGGATTTGATCCCCGGACCGCTCGCGTGGTAAGCGTGCCACTTGCCACTACACCACTTCCGCCCTTCCCCGTCTGTCATCAAAAAATAGGTACAGAAATTTCGATTCTCAATCTCAGCTTGTGTGAAGGCGCTATCGTGCTGATCGCTGCTGCCGTTGTCGCCGCAATGTCAGACTGGACCGATCTTCGAAATAAAATTTTTTGCGACGTAGCATACGCGCTCACTTATCGGAAAACTAGCTGGCTCATTTGTTCGCTGCTTTTCCTGGTTAAGATTCCACTTTCTTCCCAGCCTGATTTTTCATTAGGACCATTGCTATTTCCAAAGCGCCAGGCTACATAGGCATCCATCAGACGACGGTTGTAGGCATGCTCCTTCAATACACGGTGCACTAGCGTTGTTCTATTCAGGGTTAGCTTTTATTATCCGAACATGATTCACGCCAATCACTCAATGACAGGGTCGAAATTGCGCTATCTCATGGCGCCTCAAGATTAAGGAATATGATGTTAGAATCCACAAGCCTTAAGCCCGGATCAGCTCCACATCGATCTGTCATTGGCTTGTCGTGGTTCCGTCGATTGATATCCAGCATATTCACCGGTGATGAGGAGAGGATGCATTGCGTAATATTAGTCGCTATGTACAAGCGGCAGTAGCTACCTGAATGACTCAGGAGTTCTGACAGTAATGCTTCAGCCTCGTCGAAGTAGTTTCGTCCTCACTTTTGGTGGATCACGAGATCTGGGCACTGGAACCCTTATCTGCAGCCAAATCAATGCAGGGTGTGGTTCACTAGACAGAAAGCGAATTTTTCGCGTTTCGCAGCGCGAAACATTTTTCGCTGCGGGAACCTCAGGTCCACCTCTGATCAGTGGACCCGAGGTTCCCGCAGCGAAAAATCAGTGGACCCGAGGTTCCCGCAGCGAAAGATGTTTCGCGCTGTGAAAGGTTTATGGACTACTTGATTTTTCCTCAATGGTCCTGCCGCGATGGCTAGAGCACAGACGATTAGAGAATGCCCTAGGAGAGGGACCCGCTAGAGAGCGCAGAGGCGGTAAAGGGCTGAGTTCAAGTAGTCCGTCGACCGCGTGGAACGCGAAAAAGTCGCTCTCTATGCTAGTGAACTACACCCATCAAGGTGGAACTCAACCTCAACCGTCCACAGCATTATCGCAGGTACTCAACGTGAGAGGAGAAGAAGAAAAAAATCTACTAGTCACTGTTTAACAGCTTACCGCGAGAAAGTTCAGGAAAACTTCGAGACTGTCAAACAGAGAATTCCTCCGCATTCGCCTTATAGGTCTAAGCTTATGCCAGCTCAACTGCCACAGTGTCCACTGTTAAGTCCCGCCACTTTCAAAAGGGTCCACTGTCACGTGACACTGTTTGAAAGTGGCGGGCTTCCTTTGAACGTTGGGTCCCGCCACTATTGAGTCGCTGGTACATCGTTCGACTCGCTGGTGCAACGTTCGATTCGCTGGCGCAACGCTCGGATCCAGCGATTCGCTAGCGAATCGACGATTCGCAAACTATGACATCGGCCTATGAGAGACATCAGTTACTTGCCCACACTTAGGCGATATGCTGTCAATAATGGTGATGCACTAACTTTAGGTTCGTTATTACGTTGAATAAAGATATCGGAGAAATGAAAATGAATAAAAAATCGAAACATAGCCAAGGTAGACAAGAATTTGTGCCGTTCAAATAAATAGTTGCGCAGTGGGCAGACACATCAATTAGGCGTCCTCAGTCATGTTCCTCTAATATATCGTCGTCGTCCACAGCTGTACACTGGAGCTCCTGTGATAACAGCATGCGAGGCCTTGGGCTGACGAAAACATGTCGTCGGGATAACATCGACTCATTTCGATTTCGAGGGTTGTGGGTAGGGTAAAAGGCGGGGTTTGACTTGTCGAGCCGCTGAGCGACAATGAAGCCTCCCGTCTCAATACACAGTCCACAGTTGTCCGGATTCATAAGTTGTCAATAGCCAACAAGAAGAGGCCAATATTGACCGCCACGGTTTTTCTCACCACGACGAACGGTGGTCAAGGATGAGGTCTTTTCAGGGAGAACATTTGCCTGGGATTGAAGGACGTTGATGACACAATGGTTCGCGATGCTATCGATATCGCCAATGCAGCCTCCTTCCTCAGTACACTACCTCAGGTACTCAATTCCTTGTGGAAACATGAACCAGTATTGGTATAGTTTCTACCTGCGATTTCTAGGGTCTCGATACAGAAGTCGGAGAGAAAGGTACCCAACTTTCGGGTGGTCAAAAGCAGCGAATAGCCATAGCTAGGTTCCTAATTACTTTTCTACTGCTCTTTGTTTCCTTCAACCTAAACTCCGAGCTCTTTCAAGGATGTTCAAATCGAACGTATAATTAAAATCAAACATGACACCTTGCGCATCGTGTGCGAAATAATATGGCGCACGGTCTTCCTTTTCCATGCGCCGTGTGCACCACACGGTGACTCACGATACTTTTTTTTATTTCTTGCCGATTTTTAGTCTCATTTCATTTGTTGCATGTCAAGCAACATGTAAAAAGAAAAAAGTGAATCGAAATAACGATATAAATAGGATAAGAAGGCCTACGCAACAACGGTCGGTGTGTCAACCTGTGATTTCTGTCTAAACTTTTTACCTACTTACTTACTTATCTACTACTTACTTTTTTCAGAGCCATTGTTCGTAATCCAGCGATTCTGCTTCTGGATGAAGCTACTAGTGCGTTAGATACAGAAAGTGAAAAGGTTTGAATATTCTCGTTTCTCGTTTACCACAAATGAGGTAATCCAATTATTGACTTATAACAAAAGTTTTATAAAATCGGAGAGGTTCTAGGCTCCACTAATTGATGGGACTACTTCGAATTGCCTTCCTTCCAAGAGAACTTGCGCCTATGTAGTGGGGGGGGGGTGAGTGAGTAAACCACTTGCAGTACTTAGGACTTGCAGGGGAAGGAATTCTGAGGAGGATGTGAGCAACTTGTGTCCTCCCTCGCGTTTCTCCCCTCTCATGGACTCAGTTCTAGTGTCACCTTCAGTCGACCATGGTACTGTTTTGAGTGTTTCTTCCCCCCCCCCCCCCCAAAGCCATTAGCATCTAGAACTCTTCTAAAAAACCTTGTGTGATGACGTTCCAAACCGTCCCAATAGTTTTCATCATGTCTACAAAAGCATCTACATATGTATAATAGAAATGGAAAAGAGCAAGGAGATTCAAATACAGTATGATATACGGATGCATTAACAATTGGCCTAGCAAGGAGGCAGGTTAAGAGCGTCCTGGATGGAATTGGCTATTGCGGTTTGGAGTCGCCGTAACAACGTTGTGATAATCACAAATAAGGGTACCTGAAGGGGACTCATCAAGTGTAACCGTGTGATAGTAATTTACCACAAATGTGGGTTGCTTTCGACTAGCAATGTACAAAAAGTTTACCGTTTACCCCACCATTTATTGTCCCTTCGTGGTCGTGGTTTATCCTGAGCAGCTGACCGCAAGGACAAAGATGAGCAAGGTCGACTAAATAAAGTTTGAATAGAGCTATATCAAATTTACGGGCTTAATTTTTCATAACAGCACAACAAAGATTGGACTGAGTGATTGCAAGCTAGCGGATAAGTAACAGGCTTTCAAATTCATCTGTAACAAAACACCAGTACATGGGACATCTTAGAGCAGGCATTACTATAGGAATCCTTCTCGCAGAAGTCTCGATTCTATCTCACCCGTGAATCACTGACTTGGGACCCATCGTTCACGATAAGAACGAAAGAACAAAAAAATTGCATTTGTTTTGGTAAAAATTCGAAAACCGAAAGGGCTGCTACGCGTTCAAAGTGCCGGACATCTGTCACAAATGCTGGCGACGGGAATGCTTCCACTTGGTTCTTGGAGTGCCCTCACTAGAAACTCTTTCTGGCCTTTTGTTTTTACGGTATTTTAGGATTTTTACGGAAAGGAGTCGTTTAAGTACATGAGCTTAAACTTCGATATTGTTTTAAAAGAAAACTTTAAAGGAATCAAAACACACCGATTTCTTAGGTTGAGCTTATAATGAGAAATTTAGAACTCGACTTGAAATAAAACACGAGTTTTGGACAATTGGTGCAATTTTGAAATGCTTTATGTGCAGGATTTTCCCTTCGAAATTTCCAGGATTCAGTTTCAAAGACGATTTTCAGTACATTTGTTTTAGGCAGTACAAGAGGCCTTGGAACGCGCTCGAGCTGGAAGAACTTGTATCACCATAGCTCATCGTTTGTCCAGTATCAAGAATGCTGATATCATACTGTATGTAGAGAATGGGAAAGTCAGGTGAGTTATCTGTTGAAGCGTCCTCTGAGCCCGTCCGACGCTATCGAATTCTGAAAATCACCAAGGATTGTTTTTTTTTTTCAGAGAAAGCGGAAGTCACTCAGAGCTGATGAACCGAAAAGGGCGGTACTATCAATTGGTCCGGAAGCAAGACACCTCTGCATAAACTAAAATTGCTACTAGTCGGATAGTCTATGTATCACATGCTTCTCACTTAGGTCGGTGTCATACTTTGCGAATCCAGCGAACCACATGGTGCGGGCGATGCGCCAGCGATTCAAACGATGTACCAGCGATTCAACCGATGTTTAGCGGTTCGAGCGATGTACTAGCGACTCGAGAGTGTGGAAAAGTAGCGAGCGTTCATGCGAACCGTTAATCTCATCGTTCGATCCGCTGGTACGTCGTTCAAACCGCTCGTGCATCGTTTGAAGACCTGAGGCATAGCTCGTGTCGCGATCGGCTAGCGTTCACTGGATGCGCAAAATTTTACGTGATTAACGGAACATAGGGGCATGTCCACGCTAATGTCCGAGTGCTTCAGCATGATCCATGACGCGTTTCTCCTCGATGGTCCCTCCTTCATAGCAAGAGAAGGCGTTCATCAAGGAGAAGCGTGCAATGGTTCAAGCTGACCCGCTCATTTTGTCAGCGTGAAATGCGCCTATAAGTTGTTTTACTTTTTTTTATGAATTTGTCTCCATTCAAGGATCAGTACAACAACGGGATATATAGTATTACATAGACTTCATGATCAATAGCTTCGTATATCATTTTAATTTTGTTCACAGCGTTGATGAGTGCCTTTTCTATTTCCTGTATTGTTGAATGCTTTTGTTGTACATTTTCAAACGCACATAAGGTCACTGTGCCCATTTACTCCAGTAATCTATACCTTCACACTAAAGCTTTCACTATGCGTAAGATTTGGAACAAATACAAGGCGGGATTTTTTACATAGAGGTAAGCCTACAGCACTGCCGGGATGCTGCACAAAGAGGGTAAGATCAGATTGGTTTCATTGGCATGGTTGATCAGCTGTTCTACTAGGCGTGGAATGGGCAGAAACAATGGTACGAGCCAAATTTTCGCACCCTATGTGCGAAGTGACCTCATTAAGGCTGACGGCTTAGGGGTCACAACACCACCCAGACTTCTCTAATAATCAGGTAAAACGCAATTAATTGAGGAAACAAATCATTCATAATAATAGTTAAAAATACTAATTTATTACACAAATTCATAAACATAATACAGTCTATGTAGTCTTCCATTCCCCTTTTGCACCACAAATCCTTAAATGGCCCACTCATCCAGGTGCTCTCTAAATAGTGAAGGAATTCCTGACACTTTATATAATCAAGTGTGCTGGGGTGGAAACTGTGTGAGGGGCCAAATAAAACGATGAGAGGTTTGAAACTCAGAAAAACTGGAAGGCGCACTAGAAGACATTACGACACACAAAGTTTGCCAAAGCTCACTGTTGTATCCTCTCCTCGAAGTTTTTTTTTACCAGGGGTCCTGCGAAGTGGTATGGGGGGGGGGTAGCCTGAGGTCCTGAAAAGTCATAGAGGAGGCACATGAAGGGCATATCTCTAACTGACTTGCTTGAGGGAGGACAGTAACGTTTGGCTAGAGACGTGAGGTTTTCATCGAAAGCATGCGGATCTCCTTGACTCCATCCACTCTGTTTGCTTAGTTTCTCAGTAAAGTGTTCAGGAGTTTTGTAGTTTCTAATACCTTGCTTAAGCTTTCAGTTATAACTAGTTAGTGATAGTTGATTGGTGATAACGGGTCATTTTAGATTGTTTTTTGTATATTTTAGATTGGCAGTATTTTCCCTTTTGAAATACATATTCTTTATTCATGTTGTTTTGTTGTATGGTTTTCCAATTTGACTGCCATTTCTACGTGTGTAGTACACATGTTTGGGTGGTTGTGACCCCTAGGCCGTCTCCCTTAATGAGGTCACTTCGCAGTTATCCGCGGAGTATTCTTAATTAGGTGTGAATCGTACCATTTTCTACTGACCCGGGTAACATACGTTTGAACAGGAAAAACAAGG
>MU868395.1:247407-257730 GCA_036418205.1 Ostertagia ostertagi
AGGAGAATTCAGCCCGTTTGGCAAAAAAGAAATGGGTCTTCTTCAACTTCTTGAATTCTTTGAAGGCCAACTTCAGATATGGAATCATTTTGATCTTCTATCCGAACTTGAGCCTTATTTCGATGTTCGGGAATGGAAAAGACCGATTGCTAGAGTCTCGATGGGCGCTATCGCAAGAGACGGGGGCACCTCTAGGACTAGGCCTAAAGAAGGACTGAACTTCGAGGAAAATAAAAATTGCTCATGCACCCTGAAGTCCCACTCCCCTGCCTAGGGCTTGGTCCCGGTTTCACCGAAAACGAGATGTTTTACGCAGTCTCAAATACATTGCCACCATAGTGCCCCGTATCTTGCGATAGCGCCTCTTGATGTCCTTTGAGCCCTTGCTCACACTCCGCTACAGTAGGACTGACGAACTCACAAAAAGGATATATAAGTATCGAACGTGAGAATCTGCCCACATGCACGCGTAAGCGAGACGTCCAGCATCGGCAAATTGGTTTGATGGGAGGCAGCCATAGCGCGATCACGTTACCATTTGGGTGCACAGGTCGTACTTGCCACATTCGTGTGGCTCACTAGGACAGAAAGAAACTTTTCGCGTTTCGCAGCGCGAAACATTTTTCGCTGCGGGAACTCCAGGTCCACTCATGATCAGCGGTGGACCTGAGGTTCCTGCAGCGAAAATGTTTTGCGCTGCGAAACGCGAAAAACTCGCCCCGTCCTAGTGAACTTTATCCGCCACATTCTGCTATGGCCTGACAACTCGCCCGCATCGCACCAAAATTTGGCAGTCGGTCCGTTTGATGAGTTGGATCTCAAGAATCTCGATGAATCTCGTATATCTAATCAAACAGCGTATAGCTTATGTTGACCTGATGCCTGGGACAGGAGCGAAGCGGTATGTAGTGCGCGGACGAGTTGTCCGCTCACGGTGGGCACGCTCCAATGCCAATGCGATTGCGCCACTTATGACGTGCACCCGACTTTTCGCGGCTGCATCCGTTTTTGAATTGCTGAAATGTTAGACCGTGAACATTCCCTTATCATGATCGTTAGCCTAATTCTTTCGAAGTCGTGACATAGATGTCTAGTTTCCAACACCTGTCACAGTCGTCTGTGCTCAACCAGCTTTAAATTTATCTATCTATCCTGATATAAGCATCTGTGATCTCATCCAACTAGCTTGTTTCCTTACAAAGATAATACTGGTGTACATATGTGTCTCGTCATTGGTGCAATTTGTCAGCGATCTGGGCCAACATTTCAGATTTTGCTAGGAGCCTAACCGTAAACATTAACTGATACCCAATTTATGTATTCGTTACGTTGGAAAACGTTACTCAATCAGTCATGTCTTCCTAAAAACTAGACCGCACTCCCAAAATCCCGGAAGTATAGAACGTACCTACGATCCAGGACTATCCGTTATGATAGTAGTGGGGTCGTAGTATCCCCATTTAGAATGAGGAGACAGCACTTAGCTTTCTTTTTCAAAATCATTCCCGCATCTCTTCCACGAAACAGCTTTAGGCGAGAGCATGGTGTAGAAACATTGCACTTAATTGAAAGAGGAAAATTTGAGAAGGATTCCCAGTTTGCTCTCAGTTCCCGAAATTTCCGTACTGTTGACGTCGTATTTGATATATCAGTAATTCTTAGGCTGGTGTCAGAGTCCGCGATTCGTCGCAGGTTTCGCTGATTTTCGCGATTTGCGCGAATCGCAAAAATTGCAAGTGCCCCATTTGAACATTTGAAACACTGAATATGAAACAAGTGGAATCATGAGCAGTCGTCATTCAGCCATCACTATCAAGCAGAAGTGGCGGCAGGATTGGAGAACACCTTGCAGTATTGATCGGGCACTTGTGATTTCCGTGACCCGTCGCGTGAATCGCGTAAATCGCGAAAATCGCCAAAATCAGCGAAACCTGCGACGGATCGCGGACTCTGACACCAGCCTTGGTGAGCTTTGGTTGAGAAGACAGGTGGAGACATGTGGTTACTGTAAGTGTAAATTTTTCATCGATCAGACTCCATATTTCCTTGGTTTCTTTGTTGAGTCATGACATCAGACAATTGTGCTGTTCTATATTAAACTCTTGATCTAGAAATTTTTGAATCTTGATACCAACCATTTTGTAATACGGTAGTACCCGCTGTCTTTCTTGCAACCACGGGCGCTATCTAGCCACAAGGCGTTGGATAATCCTCAGCTCAAAGCAGAGTTTCTTGCCAGTTCTGATTTGAAATAACTCTGTTTCCCTCACATTGACTGATATGATGCTGGAGCTTATTAGAAATTGTTTCTGTCATCTCCAAGTAGTTAACTCATAGTTGTGCTAGTGATGATCCTTAGTACGGTGCTTTAACGCCAACACTTTTGTGGAAGGGACGGCGCTATTTGCTGAGGGTATCTGGGCGTGTTGGAACAGAGCATCCAAGACAAGCCAGGAAAGGCCAAAGATGAAGAATTTTGCCCAGGGAAGAAGCTCCGGGGTGCGTGCGCCACTGTACAATT
Organism: Ostertagia ostertagi; assembly: GCA_036418205.1. NCBI lineage: Eukaryota > Metazoa > Nematoda > Chromadorea > Rhabditida > Trichostrongylidae > Ostertagia > Ostertagia ostertagi. The sequence continues at coordinate 249,929 of MU868395.1, forward strand.
TGCGAGAATCTTTTCCGCTTCACCCACTCTAGAAATCCTTATTCCCGGGCTCAAACTCGCTTGTTCGCACAGTCCAGTACCAAATGCCATGCAACATTTTTGAAAAGTGGAAGAAATGGCGTAGGGGTGAAGGGGGCAACATTTCTTAGCTTTAAAAGATTTCTTGTGCCAAGTTGGAATTTAGGTTGTCCGTACGTACTATTGTAGCACAATTCTTTCCGCAGGTTAACAGCCCTTGAGCAAGTTACACTCAAACGACTTCCATCTGCACCTAGTGTTAGGCTCATGAGTATGCAACTGGCTTTAGAGTACAGTTTCTTACAAGTGGGTCTCAATGACAGAAGGCGATTTTTTTGCGCTTATTGCAGGAAACTTTCCTGCGGGTGCCCTAAGTCCACTCGTGATTGTGAGTGGACCTGGGGTTGCCGCAGAGAAAAAGTTTCGCGCTCATAGCGGCCCTACCCCACTTTCTTGTCCGGGGTGAACGGTCCTTGCATGAAGTCCCATAACTTTAGTGCCGTAGCTGTCAGCATTTTATGCCTAGTCTTTCTCACATGCTCTGTTTCCGTCAATTTTTTTCATCTGCATCATTTTGATGATTTCCTTCAATTTTAACGTGTTCTGCCTTGAAGTGTAACTGCGCAGTAATCAAGTTTTCTCTCGATGTCTTTATTTTTTGAATGTTTCTAGTTCTGTTTTATTAAGTTGCATTGTACCTCTTCGTTGAGGTCAATATTCGAATTGTTTTGGTCTTTTGGCGTCGTGTCAAGAAATTATGAGAGAGTACAAGCCGCACAAACATGACGCATCCGAAGTGGATCCATGCCTCGGCGCCCAAAGCAGTGGGGAGCCAAATTTTTGCACGAAATGGCAAGTTTTTTTTTGACAGCTTGTTTTTTCTTCTGTAGATTAACTGGTACATTGCTGTGTTATTTCAACGACAGATTCATGAGTTTTAAGAATAGCCTCCCAAGGTCGTACGAAAGGTTCGGGCGATGCCTTTCAATGATTTCCCATTTCTATGGTTTCTATTTCTTCTGCCTTATCGGGTTGAGATAGCTTTTCATCTTGATCAAGGACGCCTGTAGTAGCAACAAGAAAACTGAACCTGTTTTTGAGAGGATCTGTAAAATCAAATTTCGAATGCTGAAGAAAGAAATACATCACACATGGTAGAAAATTATTCTGTATTAGTATTAGGTTGGAAAGAAAGTTCTGCAACACTCTTTCTAAAATTTTCTTTTTTTCTGAAAAATTCATAGGTAACATTTATGACTAAGGTAGAGCATTCTCGAGGCTTCAATCCACGAGGTGGATATAAGTGCTGCAGTCAGTAGTTATCCAAGAAAATTCAAAAAACCTCGACCACTAGTAAATCCATACTCCGAGTCACTGTCTAGTACAAATGTCTCCATAACTATGGATTCGTGTCAAAGACCAACACTATCTGCAATAGCTTCAATAGGCATGCCGTTCACCGCTACAGCGTGTTTCACCTTTACCAGCGCTTTCGATCTTTTGATATTTTTATAAGAAGCCAGCAGCGTCCCTCACACTCCATTACAGGTAGGGCTCTTACGGAAGCTCCACTAAATTCTTCGTTATGGGCACCATTGTGTAGGTAGAGGTCTAGGCTGCGGAACTCCAGAAGCTGGCCGAGGCAGCTCGTCAGGAGCCCTCGTACCGCGACAATATTTATTTCTTTCATGACATTGCGAATCACCATGATCCGAAATGAGCCCGGTAAGAAATTCTGGAGCTGCGGCAAGATTTCTTACCTCTCTTAGCGTATTCCCCTGGTCGAGCTATAAATGACTGCCACCTATCCTGGACCTTAAATCATCATCTTGATGACGAAATAATTAGACGATCAACTCCAACTCGAAAGTGAGGTCGCCTCCTTTCTCGACCCGCACTCCGCTGGGTTTTGGCAAAGGAGCATCAAGAAATTTTCTGAGCGTTGAAGACAAGTGGTGGACACTCATGGTAGATATAAGACCGGTCAGAGTTGTAAACAAAAAAGATAAAATTAAAATCAAAAATTTGAAAAAGTGTTGCAGGACTTTCTTTCCAACCTAATATTATGTGTCTGATCATAGTCCTTCAGAAACGTGAAGAATTTGATGCGTTTTAGGAGGAAGCTCATAATTTGTGCAGTGATTCTGTTTGTGCTACTGTTCGTTACTGTCATCGGCACACTGCTGTTCTTTCTGTTTCGTCCTGCAAAAAGCGAGCAGGACATAGATTACATTCATATCGAAATGCATGTTCCACCCGCCGACTTCGAAAATCTTGTATGTTAGTTTTTTTTTTTTAGTTTCATGCGTAATTTGTTTCTGTATTGTTTTTATGATCGCCGCGGTAGGAATATTGTGTAAGAATAGAGGCATCAAAATTTCCTTTCAAAAAATATGTTTCCATAAGAAATTGTTGGTAGTTTTCGGTGGATTGTTTAACTAATCTTGGGCTCGGAAAGATGCATATGAGCGCTAGTTCGAAAGCACTTTTTATCACTTCATCTGTATTAGGTGGGAACTTTCTATTTTCCCCTGTTCCTGTGACAACAGAATCCTTTCGTTCGTTCTGAGAAAGTGCATTGCTATGCTTCATTTGCGACAGGATGCAAGACCATGATGTATCTGTTGAATCTGGAATTTGGGGACAAATTGGTCACTACAGCGAGCTGGCTAATTCATGGGAAGATAACTACAGGGCGCCTGGAGACAAGCATGGAATTGTGGGCTTGACTTGATAAGAACTAGTAAGACTGGTGTCAGAGTCCGCGATCCGCTCTTCGCGATTTTCGCGATTTGCGCGATTTTCGCGAAACCTGCGATGGATCACAGGAGTTGGAAGTGCCCGATGAATACTGCGAGGTGTTGTTTAATCCTGCTGCGAATTCTGCTTGGCAGTAAAGATTGGAAGACGAATGTTTGTGGTTCTACTTGTTTCATGTTCAATGTCTATTAATTGCAAGTGCCCCATTTGAACATTTGAAACACTGAATATGAAACAAGTGGAATCATGAGCAGTCTCCATTAAACCATACCATCAAGCAGAAGTGACGGCGGGATTGGAGAACACCTTGCAGTATTGATGGGGCACTTGTGATTTCCGTGACCCGTCGCGCAATCGCGCAAATCGCGAAAATCGCGCAAAGGATCGCGGACTCTGACATCAGCCTAAGGCTGATGTCAGAGTTGTCAGATGCCGCAGGTTTCGCTGATTCGCGATTTGCGCTATTTTCCGTGCCCCATCAATACTGCAAGGTGTTCTCCAATCCCGCCGTCACTTCTGCTTGATGGTTATGGTTTAATGAAGACTGCTCATGATTCCACTTTTATTGATAGAATCTAGAATTATAGGATAGAATAGGAACGAATCATGAGCATTTCAATGAACTGATAGACATTGAACATGAAACAAGTAGAACCACAAACATTCGTCTTTCCAATCTTTACTGCCAAGCAGAATTCGCAGCAGGATTAAACAACACCTCGCAGTATTCATCGGGCACTTCCAACTCCTGTGATCCATCGCAGGTTTCGCGAAAATCGCGAAACCTGCGACGGATCGCGAACTCTGACATCAGCCACAGTGTCTGCTTCAAGCGTATCCCTAGACTCAAGGGCATTGGGGCAACAGTATGGATGGACTGCTTAGTCCCAATTTTGCTCGAGGTGTCCTTTACAAAATGATGTGCTAGCGGCAGTTGTGAGCCAGGATCGCAATGTTTCCTGAAGCGGAGGGGCTCTAGGGTAAGTGAAACGAGTTGTTATCCCCAAGACAAATCTAGGTATTCGACAACATAGAAAGCCAAAGAAAAATCGAAGAGAAAAAAGGCAGATACAAAACTCCTGGCTATCACAGAAAATCTGTATGTGGTTTTTGACACGCCTAGTTTTGTTAATCCTTTCCTTCGGAGGGTTGAGCAGATATTCGAGCTTGTGACATGTTCTAATTCGTTAGTTATTTGAAACTTTCGACGGCATCTCATACTTCTTAACATGTTTTCTTTTGTTGATATCAAATGCCCCTTCTTGCGATAGCGCTCAACTTGATCGTTGAACAGTTGAGAAAGTGTAGAACTAGCGCGGTAGCAGCTCTCCGGGAAAATCGGCTTTGTGACGCTTTTTTGCCTTGCTCAGAATTGAAGGCTTCAAGTATTTATCTACCCAACCATGGGTTTCTCCGGAACAATTTGCTTTCGCATCTTTTCGGTGCTAACTTAGTTGGGGGGGGGGCACGCGGCGGCGCGGCAGTCTGCTCACCTGGGCTCTCTCGAGCGAGACAGTGTAAACTCGAACATTCCAGCTTTTCACGCATGTCAAGTGACTGCCCCCACCCCCACCCCCTAGGCTGGCTACACTCCCCCTGGCCCACGGATTTCCGAACATGCCAGGCGAGCAGACTGCCGCGCCGCCGCGTGCCCCCCCCCAACTAAGTTAGCACCATCTTTTCCTTAGATGCATGGGATGTTTCAATAGATTGTTATAATTAGTGCCTGCATCATAGTGCTCTTTCTCTGACTGGAAACCATTTTTTTACGTACCTGCCTCTTTTTGATTTTTCATGATCTTGATCATTTTCCGCAGTTTTTTTTTTCAAGGAAGAAGAACTGATTGACACCGGAAATGGCCGAAGGTATATTCCTCGCCCTAGGCTATTTTATGAAGAATCAAAGCCGCACAAACTGACCCATGATCCAAGAGAATTTTCATGGTATGCTAAAGCTACCACGTCCAGGCAGGTTTTTGAACTGTTTGATGTCCTCAATATTGTTACAGTCTGTGTTTGTTTTATGTTTAACTCAACGCTTTATTATAGGACTTCGAAAAAACCGTTGGTAGCTGTTAGCCGTATGTCAACCCGTGGTGTACCCACACTGGCAAGTACTACTGCAAAACCAGTGATTAATTTCTTCGCTACCAAATCGTCCTCTAAAAACTCTTCTCGTGCTTTTGATATTACCACTCTTTTTGCTTCATCGGCAACTACACCGGGAAATCCTCTCACATCCGAAACACCACGTACCGCAGAAACTTTGAGTAACAAGAATACTTCGCGCACCACGGCATCTACAGGCACCACGACAACTCGGCGCGCCACCACTACTGCTCATACGACGACAACTTCGCCCACCAGGACAACTACACCTTCCATGTCAACTTCCCTCACCGCGACATCCACACCCACCACGGCAGATCCGCGTACAACGACATCGTCGGCAAAACCTTTAGAAGATGTGCCGGTAACATATACCATGAATTTAGAGTTGTGGTTTTCTGATAGTTTTGTTCCAGTTGTTGTAATAGCATGTATTGTATATTATCTGTTGCCCCGCTATTCATAGGATTGAGATTAGGACTCGAGCTAACTCGAGCAACGTCCCTTCATGTTCCACCTCGTGCCAGTAGATCCTGTTTGCTTGAGCGCACTGGGCTTTAAGCATTTTGTGCAGAGCCTTTATCAGAACATTCATGAGGTTAACCGTCAGGCCGACAGTGGCAGTGGTATGAAATCCTGAGGGATCTCGGTAGTACGCCTTGGTAAAATCATCCCGAACTGGTTTTTCCTTGAGCAAGGATAGACCCTTCTCCTTTGATAGTCTCAGTTTTCAAAATAGGAAATCGTTCACTATCGCCGACGAGCTCATCAAGGCTTATCGCAGCTGCTTCATGCTGAAATACCTGCATAAGTTCGTCGATCGAGTAGTTAATGTACGTGTTTCCATGAATCGTGGCTCTGATTGTGCAGGACCTTGGCCATCCTGTAGTTCGAACAACGCCACTATAACACTATCTGAGTGCACGTTATATGTAAGGCGGACTGGCGGGCGAAGGCTGTTGTTAAAGGTTGGAGTGCGATGAGGTATCGGAATTATTTCGTATTCGTGGAGTCTGTGGTGTGAAGGTGGACACTAATTTCCATAATTTAATTCTTCTAGCAAACTAATGATAATACTGCCAGCTGGACTGTCGTGGCAACCTTGTGTTCCAGCAGGACTGAGCGCCAGTGCGTGGTGCCTGGAAAACCCTTGTTTACCTGCAGTCGAAGAGTGGCATAAGCTAGAAAGACACCATCGAATGCACCGCCTGACCAATTTTTTTTTTCATTTACCGAGTTTGGGCGACTTCAGAAGGACTGTGGATGAAAAGATAACAAGATCGAGAAACCACTGGGCTCAACCGTCGCACTGTTGTCGCGTTGTACGGGGCAGCCAAGAATGGGCGCGCGAAAATTTTCAATGTTTTACACTTCTGTTGTTTCGACAACTGGGCTTTTTTACGAACAACAAAGCAAACAATATTTTTCATGCGAAATTGCCACACTGCCTGATCTGAGTCTGCCTACGGCCCCAAGACTAAGTCTATCAGGGGAAGGAAATCCGTAATAAATGAGAATTGCTTACGCACGCAAGAGTCCCTCCCCACTCCTTCAAGTTGATTGCCAAGATGGAGTCATTTCTTATTTCAGAACACCAACACTGTTGACCAAATTGTTTACTGTTAATTATGTATATATAAGGTTCAACGGGAAACTTTCTTTTTAATATGCGCCAGCATGCAAATTATATGAATCGACTGTGTATCACAAGAGGCTCAGTCCGATTACTTTTTCTTTCGTTACTTTCACTGCAATAATCTCAGCGCAGTCGTTGTAATGACATGCAGGGGAAACTCGCTGCAAGGAAGGCAGTGAAGGAGGCACAGCGGGTTGGTATTTGTATTGGATGGGGTGGGTTATGTTGTAATACGCTTTTCTTCCGTTGGAACGATTTTGGGAGTATTTAGAGAATCTTTTGTCTGGACAGAACAGGTTAATACAGCATTCGCCGAAAACTGGCGGTGTCACTTCATCCTCACTTTATCCCCTTGTTTTAGGCAAAAGGCACTACGCAAAGACCGTTGATTCTAAAGTCGGACGACGTGAAAAATGTCAGTTGGTAGCTTTTTTTGCGCAGATGTTACGTTAGCTCATCACCTTTCTTATTCTTTTTGCTGTTTCTAGGACTGCTCGGAGCATCTCGATTCCGGAAAAGGATCAGGGATTTATCTAATAGCGCCGGATGGCGTCGCACCATTCCCAGCATTCTGTGATCAACAAACGGAGGGTGGAGGCTGGACTGTTGTTCAGAGGTCAGCAGTTTTCCAATCTTGTGTGTCCCGAACATGTTTATCTGAGGTTCTTTTTTTGTGTTGTGGATTTCCTTCCGTGATTTTAGGCGTGTAAGCGGCGAGGTTTACTTTCACAATCGCACATGGGATGAGTACGCAACTGGTTTCGGAGATCTTGACGGCTAGTTTAATTTACCTGTGTATTTATAGTAGCCGTGCTAAACTACTTTGCTAAGAATACAGAATTTCAGGGTCTCACTGGCTTGGACTTGAGAGAGTCTATCATTTGGCTCCCCATAATTAGAGACAGTTGGATTCTGCGTATTGAATTATACGGCGACTATTGCGATGGTCGTGGCTGTAGTGGTCAAAGTGACGGTTATTGGTGGGCAGAGTGGCCCTTCAAGGTTAGCGATCTCGTAGGATGGTTGTTATGTTTTCTTTCTGCATATAATCCAATATTTTCTAGCTTGGTGACGCCTCGCAACTTTATCTGCTCGAAATAGGCAAAGTGATCGGTGGTAATCTCAACAGATGAAAATTCAGAAGATTTCTTGCAACGCAACAATGGTCATCCATTCACAACCATCGATAGGGATAACGATGATGCCGGCGTGAATTGTGCTAAATTCCGAAATCATGGGTTTGTTGTTGCTTAGCTATTTTTTGACTTGGTGTTTCTCA
>MU868396.1:0-24738 GCA_036418205.1 Ostertagia ostertagi
CTGCATCCATCTTCAAAGGAAACCTTGAAATCAAAGGGACACTAAGGTCGTAGGCATCAATTTATTGATTTTCAGGGTATTAGTACTGTACATGTCAGTCCTGGAGCTACCCTTTTCTCACGTCACTTGTAAAAATCCTCCTTACCAACTACCAAATAACCAACTTCTGAGAAGATCTCGGTCGTCGGCTGAATACCGCTTGCCTGTTACCCTTAAATTCCCCGTGTGACGGGCGCGCCGTGCATTTCCTACTCACTTGCGAACTGGTCAAGTGATTGACGGCCACGTAAAGCCTATCTTCTTCAAGTTCATTCAAATTCACTGGATTCGTCTGTATGGTAGAGCTGTCCCAATTCCAAGCCTTGTCTTGAAGCTTCACAAGAGTCCTCGTAGGAAACGATGAGCACATAATCGTGGCTATGTATTTACAAATGGAGGACCAACGCTAAAAAAATTTGAGGTGCAATTGGCAAACGCTGGCGTTCCATGGTTAGTGCATCAGCGGAATCGTTGCCCAAGCTCTCACTATGTCCAGCACCACGATATGAGACTCATCGCTTATCACTTGAATCTCACGATTTTTGCTGAGCTACAGTAGCGGTCAAAAATGTTTGAAGAAAGGTTTTTCGTAACTAAAGAATTTACTTTAAATATTTATGTGCTTCTTAAATTTTTGAAATCTCGAATCTTGAGGTTCACGACACCCAAAAGAAGAAGGTTTCGGCTGATTATCGAATCTTTTCTGAAAGGTGATGCGGAACTTTTGACCTCTACTGCATCTTCATCCGAGCCTACAAGCCATAGTTTTTTTTCTTCGCTTTCCAAATCCCTCATTTCCTCACATTCATCGCGGGGCATGCGCCCGACGCCAATACATGGCTCCCCGTGTGACAGGGCAATAGGCGGAAAATTGCTGTGCTCTGGAGTTCCGTTCCGTCGTCTTAAGTGAGTGAGAGAGCATCGTGGTGCTAATGCCTTCATTTGCGACAATTTCGCCGTTTCATCAAGCGCTTTGTTTCGCTGCCACGTCCGTCTAGAGGGACACACACGGTCACACAAGGCCTCGTCCATATCCCGCTTTTTCATGCAATCTCCTAAAGGTACTATTCTCATTGTTTTTGTTGTATTATAAAAGTCCTGTATAGCAGTTAATCCAATGGTGTAGACGAATTAGGGCAAAAGCTTTATTACATGCCCTTAGTGAATCGATATGCTTCACTTCCTCATTTAGCACTTTCTGTAAGCTCAAGCTTCCCATCCCCGGTAGGTGGTTGAAGAATTATTCTTTACCATAGCTGCTCTTATCGGAACATTGGTCACCCAAAAAAGTAGTTGTAAGTTGTATGTAAAACTGACATAATCAATCGACCTCTACCTACATTTGGATTGAGGGTGCACGGCGCACTCCAAAAGCATAACTCTCAGCTTTGCTTATTGAATGTTGCATTTTCACAATATTTTTAGCCGGTGCAACTGTTGTTCGACATCCGGCCGACGAACCTCGCGCAAGTACACAACATCATGAACCGCCGTCGGCTCCCATCATCCCTGGAGACATGTTGGCCGCAAAAATCCGCACATATCTTTCGGTAAGATGGTTGATTGCTACTTGTATGTTTGAGGAATTTTGCTTATTGATTGATTATTGAATAATCAGAGGCGAATCGATATTGCTCTTCATAGGTCCTCGATTACTTAAAAAAAGTAGTTGTCATTAGAATGTTGTCTATCGGTAGGGGCACAAGTTCAAAAGTCCTGTCGAAAGAGAACGTCATACGCCTCTGAAAACAATAGGGTTAGAGAAAATAGCACTATTTGGTACAGTAACAAGGATGTAGACCTATTGCGTACAGCCACATCACTTAGAATGTTTAGAGTCATTATAGCCCGGCTAAAGCCGCTCAGAGGGGAAGACGCTCCGTAAACTGTTATTACACTGTTGTCCTTATCGGGTGGAATAAGTGAATGAAATAGAATGCGAAAGTCTCCATCAACAGTGCTTGAAGGCCGGAGCGAAGTGACGCTTTGAATGAAGGCCGCTTAAAGCTTACAGGTGTTAGTGTTCAATGGCACGAATTATCACGCTCACGGCCCGGAGATCGCATCCTGGATCGTACGTCGTTTAGGCTAATCAGCCCTTCCATTCTCCTGCCGTCGGTTAATTGTTGTCGATACCGTAAACCTTCATATCCCAAAGATCAGGTCTCACCTGACATACTGCAGCCTCTGGGGACTTTCCAGTCCGAATATGCAGCCATGCTCTGAACACCATTTTGATTATAACCTTGCGTGCAACCTCATGGTAAGCTCGTCTCTGCTACTTACATAAGGTTTCGAGCAGTATATTATTACCGCTTGTTCGGGCCATTAAAGTACGGGGTTTTTGTGTATTATATGGCCTCTTGCGGGCACATGGTGCAGCACGCCGCCACACAGAAAAGGATAATTATATTCGATTTATTTTGCCCAGTCGAAGTTACAAAGTTACCTTAACTGCTTTTGTGCGCCAAAAGTCATGTATTTATAGGCTGATAAAACTATAGATAGATTATTGGGCACTGATAAACAGATGGAAATCTACGAAGGTGCTCACACAACGGTGTCCGCAATGGGTTAATTCCGACTTCCCAAAATGAAGCTACCTGAAAAAAGCCGGCGACGGTATTTTTGAAAGTATCACTTTCCTTTCCCCTGGGCTCGATCATTTGGTGCCAGACTTGTATGAAAGCTTTTGAGAGTTTGCTGTCAATGGATAGTAATTGTTATTGTTTATTACACAGGCGCAAAGCCACCTTAACAAAAAATATAATTAAGAAGATGATAAAGCTACTGAACTTACGATATGTATAGCAGAACCAACAACTACCACGAATATCTGTAACAGATAAGCGACATTTGTCCAGGATTTTTTTTTTGAAAAAGCTCAATTTATCAGTTGAAATATGAGCCTGGTCTTGGCAGCATCAAATTCTGAGCGTATTTATTTATTTATTTATTTGCTTGTGCAAAAAGTACATTAAAAAGGCAGCAAAACAGTGCCAAGACGTATCAACACAATTAGAAAAAAAAACGACATCTAGAAAAAAGTCAGACTAGAAAAAAGCCGCAGATATTTCATCTCGCCCTACCAATTAAAGTTGTATTGGAGCATCATCTAGTTTTATAGGTGAAGGTTAGCAGACCACTTTTTTCAAGAGCAGAGTAATCGTAGAAATTAATCGGTTCCGAGGAGATGGACAGTTTCAGTTTCCTAGAGGAGAATTGATCCATGTTAACTTGATTTGGTCACAGGAACACTCTCTGATATTCGACGTCATAATACTTCCTCCCCGGGAAATTGTTGAGAAATACAGAATAAAGCGATGCGTGATCGCCACCAATGAGGTCGGGTTGCTAAAAAAATGAAAAGATGCGCATGAGAACTCAAGCCATAAACACCTTCTTCTGAGTATTTGCTATTATCAGATTTTATAGGCCACACATAGCTCTACAAAATACTATTCTTCTCGATCGATTCCGTGTTTTTAAATAATTATTTTGTTGTATCAACGTTCTCAAAGCTTCCCATTGTCCTGTTATCTTTCACTTTTCATCCAGGCTATTTGGGACAACTTGCCCTTGTTTTTCATTATCATGCTTCACTTCATCTCTATGCCGAGTGGTTTTTAGAAGGTCCGGATGTACTCCGAACTTAACGCATGGGTTAACCTGATTTGGCAGCGTTTACTTCTGAGGGAAAGGCGAAATAACATGTTTGGAGGAAACTTGTCCGTTCTTGCTTATAAATATGGATACGCATATCTTAATCAGAAACTGTCCGTGGCGACAGCAAACGGATTGCAAACGAGAAAAATTCAACTATTCAAAAATTTCTGGATTTCAGACCTAAATCGAGCTTAAGGGCACGGGTCGCGATCAGTTCTTTTGTATGAGTAAGGTAGCAGGGGCTCTTCGGAGCACATGTGGTGTCTGTGCCCTCTCGTACAATGTGCTCTTTCACGTTTCCTCTTATTGTTAGCGCAGAGCTTTGTCTTTCCTTCACATTAGGGCTGGCCTAAAAGGAATGGGGTCCCTAATTTCACTGTTTTCTAGGTTCCCTTTTTCTTATGTTTTTCTCACTTTCCTCTTTGCACCTCTTGTTTCATTTGAGCAAAATAGCAACCACTTACATCGTAACCAGTGTCTTTGAAAATCTGTCAAAGAGGATTTCGATGTATTGTTTCTGAACGGCTGCTCATTAGTTGCAATTACTTTTGCTGATGATCTAATCAATATATCGATCTGCTGTGGTGCGGGTGGAACTGGTAGTGCACTGCCACTATCTGCTTCCACCAGATAAATTATGCAATCGTTGCCAAATATTCAAACGTGGTAGTTATTATCAGTGATTTTAGCATCCAGTTACATGGCAACCGTCAGCTGATCAACGTCGTCTCATCGGTCATATGGTATTACACAAGACTGATAATTCGGCATCTGGAGATCTTGGCCTCAAGGTAATTACTGCTCTCCAAGTCATGGGTACTTCAAACGGTAGTTGAGTGAGACCACTACCAGAACTCTGTTGACCTCCTGCTGTGAAGTTGGCAGCCCATACCTTAGTCATCTTCCCTTATTGGTCTGCGAAATTCGTCCTTGAGATTTCCAGAATTCCTTTTCCATTTTCACTTCTTCAACTTGTGATTTTATTTCTGTTTATGTTGCCAATCATTATTAATGTGATTTAAGGTGGTCGGCGGTCGACGCAGCGACAATGGCCGCTTAGGAGCCTTCATTACTCGAGTGAAACCAGGAAGTGTGGCGGACACCATAGGCCGATTGAGAGCAGGTTGGTAACTTTCGCCCACGTTGCCCAACCTCACCCCTCAAGCAGGAAGCGTCAGTAGAGTGGATGATACGCCTACGAAACTATGCTTTAATTTTACGTATGCACTGTGCGCTGCAATTAATTGAAAACCCACGACGCGTGGGAAGCGGAGGAGACGTAGCAGGGAAATAGCACACGCGCACAGGAGGAGTGTGGAAGGGACATCACTCGGATTGGTGGCCGCGCCGCAAACGCGCGCGTCGCTGTGTGGTGATCTCCTCTGCCAGTCTATATCCCGAGGCTTGCCGCAGGCACGGCTACTACAGTAGAAGAAACCTGTGGTAATCTTCTATTTGGAGAGTGTTGATGGCCGCTATAATGCATGTGAAGCAAAAATAAAAACTTATTGTCATCGAATCTTTCCGGAAAAAAACATTTGCTCATTTTTAGGCGATGAAGTTTTGGAATGGAATGGCCAAGCTCTCCAAAATGCAACATTCGATCAAGTGTATGAGATAATATCAGCAAGTAAACACGAATCTCAAGTAGAAATTATAGTCAGCAGGTCCTCCAGGTATGCATTGCATTCCAGATATGCAGCACTTTAATTTATGTCATACTAACAGTTTGGCGATTTCAGTGTTCCTGGTGGCGACGACTTTCTTAACATGCAAACTCCAGTTCGGCAACTGCCAAACTTGCAGTACTTCTTATCACAAGGTTCGTACCAAGTTTCTTATACTTGCTAGTAACACAATATGTAGCCCTGCTGAAACAAGGAATAGCTGGCATTCTAATGCTAGGGTGAATAACGGTCGAGGAATTCCTCGACCATGGCTCTGTACTGTGCGAGAGTAGTGCCGAGAGTGAACGTACGCGCGGAGAGCACAGACGGCTCGCGCATGGCGAGTGTGAATGTCCGCGCGGGAGAGCGTAACTGATCAGGCGAAAATCCTCGACGAGCCGTTGAGGAATCCTCGACCGATATTCACCCTGCTAATGTCACCTTACAACATGTGTTTCAATCTCTGTGACTATAATTAAGTAGGACACAGACTGGGCACTCGAGCCCAAGTAGGCGATTCCATAGCCAAGTGGGCGAGGCACGGACCATGTTTTGCAGTTGTGGACAAATTGTGCGAAATTTTGAGTTTTTCTTTTCAATCCGATGTAAAGAAGTGGCCTCAGTCGATTTGGTTAGTCATGACCAAGCAGTTCAAGCTTGCCCTGGGTTAGTTGGGTGTAAGGCCTAATCAGAATCCCACACAGGGCGTGAAAGCAAATAGTTGTAGAGTAGGTTTAGCCTGACCCATCACGAAATGCTTCAAATGCACGTGTTATCGTTTGTGAATGCAAAGCCCGTGTCGCATGAAAGGTGATACGACATTCACCATCAGCTTTTTTTCTGAATGCGCTACGTATTTATTCCTGCTTAAAATAACTGCTGCATTTGGATGGCTCATATAAAGGTTTTGGCTTATAGAAAGAGTTGTGAGAGCTAACCGACGTATAAATTATTTCTAACCTCTATCTGCTACCGATCAGCCATCTAAGGAAGAATGAATGGCTCGCTTGATTTTTGAAAAATAAAACTTATTCTAAGTTGAGCATATCTACTGTTTTTTGAGTTCCGAATAATCGTGAGCCGCCACTTGCAGATCATGAGATGTTCGCTTCACCATCGGCATCTCCATTACTTCCACTGCAAACACTTTCCCATTCACAATCAGCCATCCTTCCTCATCATCAACAGATCAGTCCACGACATCGGACGACAATGACGGGAGGATATTTCCAAGGTATCTCTATCACTTTCTATTTCCTTGACTGGACTTCCTGCACTAATTGCCCTCAGCTGTTCCAGATCACATGGCACGTCCAGAGCCACGAGTGTCCGCTTTACAGGAGCAGAATTTTGGTCGGGGGCAGATTTTCGGAAGAATTGAGGTGATTTTTTGCGGATATGCTTATTATAAGGTATCTTTAGGAAGAGCGAGTATAATCACTTAATGCGTACATAGTTGTGCGGAACTGGTTGCGGCGTAGCGTTCCCATCGATCAATATTCGCCATGTCGCAATGCGACAGCACGCGTCACTTCCTAGCCACCTCTTCTGAATTTTACATGAATTAATAGCATCATCCACGTTCGTACTGTTCGAAAGAGATATACAAAGGTTCATTCTGATATCACTACACTACGTCTGAGCTTACTCAGTAGTGTTCAAAAGTGTTCTTCGGAACGATTTCCAGCGCACTATGTTCTTTCGCTCGAGCAACGCCCTCCAAGATTGATATACTATGTTTTCCAGTGTTTTTATATCCTCAAGCCTTAAAGAATCAGGATGTTCAAAAGAAAAGAATCCGAAGCTAGATTTCATTCTGGGGAAAAAATAGAAGCACGGAAAACCGTTCCAGCGAACATTTTTGACCTCTACTGTAAACAGTTTTCATAAGGTACCTTATGAGACAATATGTGTTCCTAACCTTAGGTAGTGTCCACTCCTGGGCTACAATCCGATGGACCTTATTAATTTTGTAAGGTGATCGGTTGAATTAGAGCATAAAAATATTGAGTCTTGACGCATTTCTTCGCCCTAGCAGTTCCATGGGGAAAAGAAACGTCTTGATTTCTAGACTGTCTGTTATCATGGCAAACAATAATACAAACCAACAAACAAAACAAGTTTGCTTAGATTTCGTTGTACTTCTCACATGTGGAACGGCAACTAACAGTGCGTATTGAACGGGTGGCTGACCTTCCTCCACGTGCTGATGGTTCACCACGGAATCCTTACGTGAAGATCTTCTTGCTGCCAGATCGAAGGTAATTGTGAATGAGATCAGGCGTCCATGTAATAGCCTTAGTTAGGGTACGGGCGCATTCCAGGTTGAACATTTGGGCGGAGACACGTGGGCTACTGCGCCCTGCCCATTAGTTTTCTCCTCCTCTTAATCTTTTCTGCTGATTATTAGAAGGCGTTCTCGTTTTGCAGTGAGAAGTCACGTCGACAAACAACCGTGCTTGCTGAAGCAATTACCCCTATCTGGAACGAGTCGTTCTACTACCAAGGAATCACCGAGCCGATGCTCATGGAACGAGTCTTAGAGGTGTGACGTGCAGGATTTAATGAGTCAGCGCAAAAACTTATAGGCGCTTTTCAGGTAACCGTGTGGGACTACGACAAATTTGAGGCCAACTCATTTCTCGGTGAGACTCTAGTGGACTTCTCGACAACGTCACTGGATGGCCAAACAATGACGTTACCGCTGGTCGACATGGATGATGAGAATCCGTTACGTTTGGTATGTTATGTACTTACAACTAGCTCTGAAAGTTACAGTAGTTTGCAATCATAGTAAGGCCGATGTCATAGTTTGCGAATCGAGCGATTCGCCAGCGAATGTGAAGTGGCACGTGACAGTGGACACTGTTTGAAAGTGGCGGGCTTCCTTTGAACGTTGGGTCCCGCCACTATTGAGTCGCTGGTACATAGTTCGACTCGCTGGCGCAAAGTTCGATTCGCTGGTGCAACGTTCGATTCGCTGGCGCAACGCTCGGATCCAGCGATTCGCTAGCGAATCGCTCGATTCGCAAACTATGACATCGGCCTAACCAGTGTCAAACGAGGCATCGCGGTAAGTTCCCAAGCACAACAGTTTCACTGTCCCCCCCCCCCGATTCTTAATTAGGTCGATAGTGTCGTCGATTCCCGTACGATGTGAAGACGGCATATCCTCAACTCAGCCTAGCTCCCAAAACTCGAAAGGACGAAGGAGGGGTGGGGGGGGGCGGAGAACAGCTGGAACAGCGAGCTTTCGATGTTCTCTCAAATTTCACTACTCACTCTTCTCTAAATGCACAATCCCATAAGATTACAAAATCCCCAAGAAGACCTCCATTTCCAGAAATTGTGTCAATTTTCACTAGACATGGGCCTCTTCCAAAACTATAAATACGAGCGCTACCCTTCCTTGTCGCATGTTTTATCCGGCGCGCATCTGAAGTGCATGTAGAGCACTACTTCAACTATCTCTGTTTTTTTTTATAGTGATCATCCACAAATTTGAATTTTCCTCTGAGAGTCCAGCTTTGATTGCAGAGGTTTCGCAATCGGAAAGTGAAGCATTACCATTCATCCTATCAACGACCACGGAGCGAAATGAGTTTCGTCTACAACGGTAAATCCTCGCCATACACAGCCGTTGGTAAGTGCATTCAAGTAGAGCGAGCCTCCCAAAATTCACAGTACTGAGCTCTTCCAACATTCGCAGTACTCCTAACCGCTAATTTGTCCCACGCAGATCCAGTGAGAGACGGGATTTTATTATTTCAATTTTTTAGATCCTTATGCAGACAGTGCTTCTCGAGCCGCTTCCTCTGAAGCAGTGATGCGACGATCAAGAACGTATGAGAAGCCAGAACTGGCTCATGGTGGTGGCGCTCTTCTCAAGTAAGTACCTACCAAATAGATGTGCGTAGTAACCCAAAGAAATCTAGATATAAGTGTTTTCTCCAATATTTTATACCTGACCTTTATTCGTTGTGTAGGATGGACGAGGATTGGTCGGTGCAACCTCATTCTGGATATCTGTCTGATCACGGTTACTATCAGCACTCCGGGCAAAGGATAAGACAGCGTCGACCTAGAAGTGCAACTGCTATGCGACCAAGTACGTTTTTTACAAACTTGGACTCGAGATTTGGTGCTTGTAGAACTTTATTGCCTTGAACCCGACCAAGTTCCGATTGCGGAGCTAATCTTGCAAAATGTACGCAGTGATTAAATAAAAAAATAGGGTAGTCCAAAACAGTAGGTACCTGATCCGATTGCAGTTCGGATGAAGTGTAGGGGTTAAAGGTAAGAATCTGGATTATATTGATGGGTTGATTCCACTCAAATGTGAAAGTAGGGATGGGAGGTGGACCGCCAGTGGAGAAAAAAGGAAAGAAAATCCTGAAATACACAGGAAATACGAGCATTTTGCTCTATGCTGTGGAGAAGTTCAAAAGACAGGCAGGGAGATGAGAGATAATGTGAGCGCGGAGAGTGGTAGAGAAGAGAGAGCATAGCAGATCAACGTGGCGACGCAGACAAGATATCGAACGGTGGGCGGACCATGTTAAGTTTGGTGGAGTCTGTTAGAAGTCCATGGCGCCTAGGGTCCTAGTGACGCGTTTCGATGTAGAAAGGTGGCGCTACCTTTGCACTTGCGTACCCAGCACTTCTAGCCATGGTAAGGGCTTCTTAGGTGGGTCTGAGCCCGAACTTTGCCTTTAAGTGATGTGACAATGAAAAAAAGCGGTGGTTAGTGTGCAGACGTATGAATGACAAAGGTCGATGCCACCGTTTGGAGGCGCAGCAAAAGGTTGAAGGCGGAGCGCAGTCTCCTTAGAGCTTATCAAGCCGATTAGAACGCGCCATTCACCTTGAAATACCAGGTTTCCTGCTCAGGTACCTAGCTTCCCTTCCTACTATGCCATCTATGCTACGTGAACAGGCGATTCATCGTATCTACTGCTTTTAAAGGCCGTGATCAAACTGTCCGTTGGACAAAACCCAACTAGGGGTGGGGGGGGTCGTTTGGGGTGGAAAAAGGGGGTCGTATTTCGCGAGGTAGCGTTAATGTTACAGTAAGGGAAGTGATGATGCAGTTGGTTGGCGCGCTAAAATTTTGCCGTTTCACGGTGTGTATACCCCCCTAGAAAATGTTGCAGTGGAAATATGGGTGAAATAGAGGGAAAGTGAGAGGATGTTTGCGGTTTCGTGGTAGGTATATACCCCCCCCGCTCGACGGTAATTTTGGAGGAAAAAAGTGGGCGGAGTTTGGGCTGTGTCGACTGGTCTCAGAATCGAATACTATAGAATGAGCCCCATGATGGCGATGGCAGGCGAGGGTGGTGAAGGGTTGACCCTGAGGGGGGGGGGTCGTATCGAGGCCCTCTAGAAGGGGGAGGGGGTCGTAAAATTTTCGAAATCGGTCCAACGTGACGGTTGACCCTGGCCGTGATCACGATGACAGGAGGGTGTTGCGATTTGATACCGCCATTGAACGTCGTGGTGGAAGGGACTTGAAAAGCGCTCGCAGCGCGCGAGGGCCTGTCAAAAGGCGAAATGCCGTTTCTGTTGTGAATTCATACCGCATCTCGCTCAGAAAATGGTGGCAGTGGTGGATTGAAAATCAAAAAGATATGAGAATATTCTTACCATAAGTGAGTAAATAGTTGATGCTTTTCCAGTGACTGCATCAGAAATGGGAGCATCGCGGGCGTACTACCGAAACCTGCCCGAGCAGACGTGGGATGATGGCGAATTGACACCAGATGGACGGTACGTTTTTCTTCGTCCGTGGAAATCCACTCCCGTTCTTCTAGCTTTACTCACAGTTATTCCACTCACAAACCCACTGTAGAATTCTATTGTTTTTGCTCTGAGTGCGTTTGAATCTGAGAGCTCAAATTTTAGATATGTTCAACAGAATATGTCACGATATCCACCTCATGAACCACATTCGACGAATGGTCGATCGTTGGTTGAACTGATGCAGGAGCAGGAGCAGCCGCAGGAATACGGATCAGACGGAAGCGAGACCATGAGCACTCATTCAGCACATTCGATACCGACAGTCAGGTTGGTACTTACCAGGAAGGCATTCAACTTCCCATGGAACTTTGAATTGAGACCCAGATATATCGATAGAGCTTCAAACGCTGATTACAAATATGGAAACTAAAACTGCAAAATGAACCTGCCAAGGAAGTTGTGAGCAGTCAAAGTTGGCTGAAAGTAAAGCGTTGCATATGAACCGTGCTGGATCCCAGGCTTTCAGAATCGTCGTGGAGTAGTGGTAGTGCCCTCGCTCTTACCCGAAAAGGTCACCCCGTTGGAATGCAATTTCGAGAGCACTACCACTACTCCACGGCGACTTTGAAAGCCCGGAGGCTAGCACGGTAATACGTAACGCTTTACTTCCAGCCAACTTTGACTGCTCACAACTTCCTTGGCAGGTTCATTTTGCAGTTTTAGTTTCCATATTTGTAATCAGCGTTTGAAGCTCTATCGATATATCTGGGTCTCAATTCAAAGTTCCATGGGAAGTTGAATGCCTTTCCTGGTTAGAGGCACTTTCCGCAGTAGCTGGATATGACTATCGTGATGTCGTGGTTCGGGAGCGGTTGCCCTCCTAACCCTCCAACACGACGCATCGAGGTGGTTCGGGGCCCCGTGGCCTTTCCCAGGCACACGTCGTTCTACGGGTCCTTCCCGGGGATCATGCGGTTTCCCGCACGCATGACCTCCGCACCCCGGGGCCTTACAGGGTTCCTAACCCAGGAACGGGGGGTTTACTGGCCATGCCCCGCGGTAACAACCCCTTGATGCTCGCAGCACATGATGACCTATTGCGCCTTAACGGGCCCCAGCCCTGGCGCTCCCCCAAGCTTACCCGTGCTGCTATACTTGTACACAACACTACACATCTTGGACTCATAGTTTATTGGCGATAACTTCCTTCGACGCACTACAACTCAACTTCCTGCCGAGCGTGGAGAAGCCCGGCCAACGCTTGTAGTCGTCCTCAGCCATTAGCGGTAACAGCGGTAACAACGGCCTGCAGCCGATAGTGTCCCTCGGGTGTAGCGGGACACTAACTTACCAGCGCTCCGAGCGAACGGGACAGCATGCCCGAACATGCTGACGGGTGCTAGCAGGCACCCCTAGCCGTTCGCCTTCCTCGCGTTGCCCGACGACCGTCTCTCCCGGAGGAGACGAAGAGCGCCGACTGGCAGAGGCGACCCTTTATATAGGCCTCGGCTGGAGGCGTGGCCGGAGGCGGAGCCCCGCCACGCGACCAATGATTCGACAGGGGCCGGGCGCGCGGTGCGCCCACGACCGTCGTTGTGACAATTCCAGTATGAACCCAGATACTACGTGATTGAACGATGGTAAAAAGGGTAAAAGAATGGACGTATCGGGTGACCCAGAATCTTTTTTCCATTGTTGTTCTATGGCATGCATGGCCTACGCCACAGAAGAGAGTGTATGTTCGGACGAAGGGCTACGACAACGAGGAGGCTGTAAAAGGTAGAGAATAGGGCCGGGTCGCAGACATTACGTTAGCGTCTTTCCAAGGCGTGTATTGCGGAACGGGCTGTGCTTGCGTGTGATCAAGGCCTCTGCCTTACACCTTTTGCCAACGAAAATATCAAAACGAGTTAGTCTACCTCCCAGTAGATCGTATTCTACAACTTGGGTAATAAGGGACTGGTTCTTGGAATGTGCTCTACCCAAATGAGTTATCCTAGAGTTCATCACAAAACAAACCTCTTTACCTAACCATCCTTTTGTTAGCCAGATTTCCATCCGCTCCGCTTTGCGCGCAGTGCCCGCCCATTCTTAAAGGTATCGGCCGCTTCGGCGAATCCGCCCACATCGATCATCGCGATCCTATCTTTATAGAGGATCTTTCGCATTGTATGATGTTCTTTATATTATTTATAGTCTCTTATTCTTTCAGAACAATCAATCGCCGATGTATGCCACCAAACGAGTCCAGTGACATGCAAGAAACATCATTGGAGGAGTACGCTCCAGAAGACGTGCCATCAGCTTCTGGAGTCTCGGCCAAGTCATCAGTGCAAGGGCAGTCAATGAAGGAACGCAAGAAAAGCATCATGACACGTTTTATAC
Organism: Ostertagia ostertagi; assembly: GCA_036418205.1. NCBI lineage: Eukaryota > Metazoa > Nematoda > Chromadorea > Rhabditida > Trichostrongylidae > Ostertagia > Ostertagia ostertagi. Next base: position 13,497 of record MU868396.1, read on the forward strand.
CCGGAAAATCCGGCGCTGCTGGTGAGTGGCTACTATCGAAATTGTCGCCTGGCAACATTCCATGCCTAAAACAGCACATTCTTTTCAGAAGGAAAACGAACTGGCTTTCTGCGTTCTGAGGAGGTTGGAATTCCGGGTAACTTGTCGGCTGCTGATCGCCTCCAGCAGCAACAGCAGTTTGTCAAGCAAGCCAGTAAAGAGTCTACTGATTCGACTTCTGACAAGTAAGTATTGAGCAGTATGTTTGTTCGTAACTAAGCTGTAGCTGTTAGAAGGGAGCGGTTGGGAGGTGGCTTGTAAAAAAAAAGGAATTGGAGAAAACCTGCGCGGGTTTATTTTCTCCCGCTGGCCAAATTTCGATTATTCTTTTGTGATTTTCTTTTCAATACCTTTGGCCTGCTCAGAGCGCAGGTCCAAAGGCGAGTCCGTTTCCTGAGTAGCTACGGAATAGATACTCCTTCGGTCGATTTCATGAGCCTCCGTCCTTCTTTGAAGTTTGAAGGCCATTTTAAAGCATTATTAGCACCGTAACATGTTCGAGTGCTTCGCAACCCCGACTCCAGATGGGATCTATGTGTGTCACGAATGCACACGACTGATTGCACATGAACAGCAATCACAAACATGCCTCGCGCTACCCAATCCCAGCACGGGGGTGCTCAGGTTGTGGGGAATCGCGTAGCATTGCCAAGAGCAATAGCGCTTGTTTTTTTTTTGCTGCTGATTTTGCATTGACAACGTAAAGCAGGGTCAGGGGGAGTGCCAACAGATTTAAAGGCAGACAGTCCGTTGGCTGGGCAGGAGCATGTTGGGCGAAGCGAGTTTGATGACATCTCTGGGCATTATTGGTTGAAGAGCGCTGGGAAGTAGTCCCATTCACTCCCCCTTTCCCTCCCCGGCTTCCCTCTGCTAGTAACCGCAAATGACGTCCGAAGCGAAACCGTTCCGGATTTGAGCTATCACATCCAGTGCCTTCAAACCTTGTGCCTCAAGGATACCCCAAAGGCAGAGTTTGCGATGAAATGGCAGTCCAGTACAAATCAAGGTAGAGGTGGTCAGTGGTGGGGATGAAGAAAAAACCATGAGAAACGGCCCAGAACCCGAGAAATGGGACCCTTCTTTGCCCGTTGATTTCCGCATTGATGCGACTCTCATCGGTGCTGCCCTCTTCAACGCTAACGCTCTCTCTGCTAAACGGCTAGAGGCTCAGACGGCGAGAGGGTGGCCGTTCCCGTGCCGCGGCAGTAGCGGCGGCACGAGAGGGGCCACCTCTCGCCGTCTAAAAAAGGGCCATGATCGCAGGGGTATGTCATTCGCTGTGAATTGCATGTTGGTTCGATCCTTAGGCGGTCGCCTGTCTTCCGCTAAGTAGGTTTCCTCTTCTTTGACCCCCAATCTTATCGTGAAATCCTCCTTAACGTGCTCTGTTTTTGTAGTTGGCTACCGGTCCTGCCAGATGGTCCGCTTGGAACGTTCGTAGACAACCTCGGTCCGGGACAAGTTGTTGGACGACAAGTGCTTGCAAGTCCGCTGCTCGGAGAGATTCAAATCGGCATCATGGCCGGGCGCTCCGGCATTGATGTGGAGATCATTCGAGCAAAGAATCTTGCAGTGAAGCCAGGCGTCAAAATCAGTCCTGGTAAGTATTTGTCTAGTTCCTAAAAAAATTCTATTTTGGTTGACAATATTCACCACTTGCAGCTCCTTACGTCAAGGTGTATCTCATGGAAGGCAAAACGTGTGTTGCAAAGGCGAAGACGAATCCTGTCAGAAAAACCACAGCGCCGCTATTTCAACAACATCTTATCTTCAATGATAATCCAAAACGAAAAATGCTTCAGGTGAGCATAATTTACTGCTTTTTTTGATGGTCAGGCTATTGTCAAATGGCCCTGGTGTTGGCTTTGCAATCCGAGTACTCGAAAACTATTTACTTAAGCTGTTAGGCCATTTATAAGCACATCCCACGATCAAGTTGATGAGGTACTTTCACTAAAACATGAAAGTACTGTCGAGACGTGACATAAAACGCAACCTTTTTCGAGAACAGTGAGGGCCAGACAGCGAGAACAGGGTTGGTGGGCGTTGAGGAAATGTACAAGGCCCCGAAACCAAAGAATAGCAGATCCGCTAGACATAATTGAGGTACTGCGCCGGTGAGTGTGCAGGAATCCGTGGGATGTTCGATAATCCAAGTCCTGAACGCAGCGCTTTACCATTAGTGACCCGAGGTCCGAAGCAGGGTCAACCCTATGTTGCTACAAGTACCAACGGGGGGGGGGTCGTAGTTTGTTGAAGTTTGTGGTGGGGGGTCGTACTTGTTTCGGTAGCACGAAATTACATGTGATGAGGTGAGAGCGCGCGGGAGAAAATTTGCCGTTTCAGCGTGCGTATATACCCCCTAGAAAAGGAGAAAAGGGAGCAGTGGAAATATAGGTGAAAAAGAGGGGAAATATGGGGAAATTTTGCGGTTTCATGGTAGTTATATACCCCCCCCCTTCGCTCGACGGTGTTTTTTGAGGGAAAAAGTGGTTGTGAAGAGGGGGTCGTATGAAACTTCTCGTGAAGGAGGGGGGTCGTAAAAATTTTGCAAAAAGTACCAACGATAGGACCGACCCTGGTCCGAAGTGGGCACCACTCCTGCGATCGTGGACCCGGAAACTGCATCTTCGGGTGGGACATCCCCAACAAGATGGATCGCGGATTGTGGTTGTAAGAGTACAAAGTCGATTGCATATTTCTGACTTCCCATGTCTCGAAATATAGAAATTAATTTGTCGTTTTTGACCATTCAGATTTCGAAGAATGAGAATTTTATGCGTACCATAACTGGCATCCTTTCGCATACACTGCCAAACATCTTTTCAGCTGCTTTTTTCCTTCTTTCTTTTTTTTTCGTGTGTAAAGTGTCCATTCGCAAGGGGGAGCATTATGGAAGATGGGCACGATAAGTTCCTATACCAAATATAGCCAGAGCATAACTAATTAGAGACTACAGCTTGGGCGGAGGGGAGCGGGTTGGGGTGGAGTTAGGGGTGTGTCGTGTGATATCCGGCTCAGTGGCTGGCTCACCCGGCCAAGTAAAGGTCGTTTTCTGTTCGCTATTAACAGGAAATTCCACTTCTCGTTAGATGCTGCATTCTGTATCCGAACTTTCGATTTCCGAAGGAACACAAGCTCTTCCGCCAGAAAGAACTGAAGGTTTCCTCTGATATGAACTTGTTCTCCAAAAAAGAGTTTGGGAGGTTTACTAGCACTATTACTGTACCGAATTTCCCCGCTTTTCTTCCTGATTCTCGCAAAATTAATTGCCCTTGCAGGAGTGCTAGAAAATACCAGCTGATTTCAGGAATGTATGATGAATGTCGAAAAATGTTGATGTCGCTCTTTTTCAGATCACAGTTCTTGGTGACTACGGTAGAATGGAGCGGAAAACATTTATGGGCATTGCATTAATTCGATTAGACGATCTACGATTGGGTTCGGAGCCGATCATTGGCTGGTACAAGCTCTATCATAGTTCGTCATTGGCTGGTACCGGTCCCGTACGAAAAGACTCAGAAACCTCTTTAGTAGGAGCAAATACGTTACAGTACCAGTAGTAGAATAGAAACAAGGCATTTGTCAAAAAGCTCAAATCACTATTTATTGAAGGATTTCCCCGTACCATGTTCATGTTTATTCCTTATTACTCATTCGTTATGTACAAAGTGCGATTGTGAACATTGGGTACTTAGCATTCAAGAAGCGTCGTATCTCAGTTTTGTAGCTATTTTTCCCCTTTTTTCCTCTTCAGAATAGAATAGGTTAGAGTTGGCAATGTGCCAGAAGTCGTCCTCGAACTCAGAAAGATTTTGCTTACCCATCGTTGTAGGTTCTTATCATTGGTTGTGTTGAAGACGCTGCCATTGACTTCGAAGCACATCTCGAACTTATTCTGTAGTTGATCCCAGAAGGGCTCGGACAGATCATATTTCGTTATTCCAAGCAGAAAATGTGCAGAATCCAAGCCTTTGTTTACCTGGTCACCGTAAGCGAGTGGGTGGGGCCTTTGGAATCGCGCACCAATAGGAATTTTGGGGTGGTTTAAAAGGTTTCGCTCACATCCTCGCTGCAAACAGTGCCTTTAAGTCTGGCTGAGCTCGTTTGGTTCAGCTGCATCCTGTACCTTCTCGTTTTTTCCCGCTTTATGGCAGCGTATTCAAATCATCATCTTCTAAGAATTGATCACCCTTTCTCCCACAATCCCACCCTCTACGCTACTATTTACTCTAGTCATCACCAAGTGTCATCGTCATAGTTCTACCGTATACGGGAAAGTCGTGTGAATCATCATTGCTGATGATTCCGCTCCTATATTTGAATGTTGCCGTTCGTTACTCGAAGTGGAAGGCATTTTCGACCGCTCAGGGCGCCGCATGCACGTTTATTGATTATTGTTCACCCATTTGTGATATATTGTGTTATAATTAATATTAATATGAACAAAAACCAGTCTGAATGATGTAACCAGTGAGGTTTTTCACTTTTTTCTTCTTCTTTTCCTTTGTACCAGTTCGACTTCGGTTCTAGGTCTTTATTTTGTTTTTCATCATTTGTTGTCAAGGTATGCACAAATGCAGTCCATATAATTAGATCGACTCGTAGTGGTCTACAAGGACGCACGCGGTCGCGGCGCGGCCATGGAACGCGACACATAGGTCGGCTAACGCTTTTGAGATATATGGACTGTATAGTGGTTTGCAACAGTTGTCGCCGTTCCGAGCAGTGGAGTTCGGGACGCTAACCTTGACGCTAGTCCTCCATTTTCCGAAATTTGTGCCAAATTGCAAAAAACAAGCAATTGGTGACAACTGTTACAAAAATTACTCGTTTCTTTGAGCCTACTCCGTGCAAGCTGGGGGAAGCGTGTGTATTAATATTAGTCCAGCAATACATGTGTATCTGTCCGGCTGCGTCGCGTAGCGCGCACGTGCTGTGCATTGTTGTAGGTCAAAGGCTTAATAATCATTAATCGAACATTGTATAACGTATTCATGGGTACTGCTATGTTGATGTTGTTCAACTCTTCGGGCGAAGATAAAGGATAATTTATATTGGTCATTGCCAGCTTAGCAATTATAAAGTGCAGATAAAGTCGTCTAATCTAATTTGTTCAACAAACAGCTGTGCTCGATTTTGTTCGTTTTTTTGTCCTTTTTTTTCTTCTCCAATGCTATAATGCTCGTGAATGGAACAAAAAAAGGTTCTTACCATTTTTTCCAGACAAAGGCATGACGTGCTTACCAGTTAATTTTGTATTGCGCAGCGCAGCTACGAGACCGCTCGCGTCACGAGGTGGCGCTTTACTACGAAGACGAATGTGCACTTCATGAATTGTTACCTGCTTCTTTTCATTTACAAACTCGGATGCCAGCACCACTTGATTCGCAAAAATAAGAAGTACTAGCAAGTTTACTATTAAATCCAAAATATGCTCCATTATTCCTCCATATTCAGGTTAAACATCTGCCCTCACAATCAATCTCCTTTGATAAATAGTAATATTATGATGATCTAAATTCGGCTTGTTAGAGATATTGGAGTAGTGGTGCTTCCAGCAGTTGAGGCGCTTCCGTCGACGGGCTTCATTGTATGCTCGTCGACGACAACCGCACTGTCTTCGCGTTTCACTCTATCAGTAGGTATAGGAGTTGCGTAGACGAGCATGTACCTGAAATATCCATTGCCTCAAATAGTTAGTAAATAGACGTTCATTACAAGCCCAAAATTCAGCAGCACGTTACTCGCGCGTGGCTGCGAGGGCTGTCATTTGTGGACTACTCGCATTGACCAGTCATAGCGCCTCCTATAACACGCGCGTGTCATCTTTAAAAATCCGCAAAAGCCTTCCTGTTGAAAGCGATCGATTAAGTCCCGCCTTACATCCTAGTGTACGATAGCATGAAATCGGCAGTCCTGTCGAATAGAGGGAGATCGAAAGTGTTGCAGTTCCGTTCATATTTGAGTTGAAATCGGAAATTGAAGGAGTTTCCGATTTCAACTCAAATAAACAGTTTAGTGCTCAATAGAAACTCTGTTTTTTTAGAAACGATATCTCCTGTAGCGCAGTAGGCTGAAGACGATCACAGCTCTCAAACTTCCCCTTCACTAACCTTCCCGCAAGTTCAACCTTGCAAACCAAATCTCGAGCGAAGTTCACTCGTTGAGCATAATCGGCTAGGCCGACAATTGCCTCGAATTGCAATTTGAACCTGAAATACTTCCAATAAAATACATAGGCTTAATCCACTGTAACGTTAAAAGATACGCGATAGGTATAGAGATAGGTATCGCCTCATTGGTGTAGAGAAGGTGGTGCTTAGAAGGTGTAGCTCAACACCATGCTACGACCCTTGGGGGCAGTTTGACCCTCTTCAAAAGTAGTCCCACGATCATTTTCCGAGCACCTCCATGGTGCTGTACTTTCTTCTCTGTTCTGTTTTGTTTCGTTTATTTCTGTCTTTTCCTTGAGGAAACAGCCCAACTTAAACTGAATACGACACCCCCCCCCCTTAAAAGTCATAAATACGAACCCCTTGTACCAGGGTATCGTTATCAATTACCACCCTTGAAGGCAATGTTTTTTTTTGTTTGTTCTTGGGTTTCTTTGACAAGCCATTGACTATGTCTCCAACTCAGAGTACTCAACGATTGGACCGAGAGATTGTGCATCTATGTGAGAAACCTAGTAAATGTACAAGGTAGACCGGGTCACGCAAAATTTTTGAGTCAGTCCCTTTTCTGTACTAGTCACATGTACCTTAAAGGCAAAGTTCGGGCTCAGACCCACTTAATGAGCCTTTACGGTGGCTAGAAGCGCTAGGTACGCAAGTGTAGAGGTCGCGTCACTTCCCTACTTCGAAAAGCGTTACTTAGACGCTAGGCGCTAAGAACTTTGACACGCTCCACCTGTTGCGACACGCTCCGCCCACCGCTCGATATCTTGTCTGCGTCGCAACTTGATCTGCTATGCTCTCTCTACTCGGACTTCTCTAGCGCTCTCCGCGCTCACATTATCTCTCATCTCCCTGCCGGCCTTTTGAACTTCTCCGCAGCGTAGAGCAAAAGGCTCGTATTTCCTGTGTATTTCACGATTTTTTTTCCTTTTCTCCACTGGCGGTCCACCTCCTACCCCTACTTTCACATTTGAGTGGAATTACCTCATAATTCAATCCTGAATCTTGCCTTTAAAGCACATACGCACATTATCAAACCAGTGAACGCCAATTCACTACGTCCTTAATCTAATCCCTTAAATGGCAACCTTTTTATAATTACTAACCCTCATACGGACCTTACCATGTGCTTAGTAATCAGGTGAAATGTGAGGACGTGACCAACCTGCGAGCGCAGTTCGTTTGCAGAGCATTGGCAATCTTCTGTGTGTTGCAGAGATTGAAGCCCGGTTCAGCGACTAGATGCTGTAAAAAAAACTTAAAGACGCAGAATACAGAGTGATAGGCGGGTAATCAATTCGCATGCATTACACAGTGGTTCGTGTGTCGGCCTCAGTATCTCACCTCGAAAGTTTGTACAATCTCATCATTGAGAGTTCTGTTACAGCAAGCATAGCCGGACGGATTATAGAAGCACGCTCTCAAAGGATAATTCTTTTCGGGATATACGTAGGAGGTATGTGCCTGAAGACATATAATTGTAGACATTTGGAAAAAATTTTGGCAATAATCACACCCTACTGTTCCATGCTCACGAAATTAGGGCCAAAAACTTAATTTTGCTTGGAATTTGTCTTTGGAGGTAGTCTAATCCATCTCGAAAAAAGTTATTCACTTTGACTCAAGTGCGTTACAGGTTTCTACCACCTAAATCATCCCAAAGTTATACGCATCTTTCTCTTATCTGGGTTCTCGTTGCCCAGGTCACGACTAACGTAAGCCTTTGGCTGTGACCCCAACGGTCGCCATAGCAGCCTACTCTGAGTTTGACCATGACGGTCATCAAAGGGCCCCGTTCTCAAAATAGATAGTCATTCAAAATCATCAATCATTACTTTGATACAGTTAGGTTGCTGCCGAAATTGGTGAGAAAGACTGTTGACCCAAAACGTTTGTCCTGCAGCGCCCAGTCCGAAACGAGCGTTACATTAGCAACCAGGGCTGCGGATTCCTCCTACAGTAAAAGTTTTGGCGGAAATTAAAGTTTTTGTACAACTAGCAAGGCAGTGGAAGGCTATTTTTCCGTTTTTTAGGAAAAAAGTTTTTTCACAAAATTGCACCCTAATGTCAAAAATGGAATTTCTCCACCTGTTTGGTGAACCCATTACCGGCTTGTTTTTGACGATATCGCTCACACACTTCAAATCTACAGAAATGCTATACAATCAGAATCCACTTAACACATTCACGCCGATGGCCGCCCATATGGGCTGCCAACAACATGTGCTCCTGGGACGATGGCAGCCCATATGGGCTGCCAGCTGATAATCGCTTGCCAGGCGCTAGGAATGGACAGATAGGTGGGTAAATCTCGTAATCGAGTTTGAAATGCTTTTAAATTCCTTTACAAAATACAAAATCTGCGGATGTGAGGTTAGGCGGCGGCGCCCACAAAATCGCGTCCGTCCCACGCGACCGAAAAGTGGAAAAGGGGCGTCGTCGTGAATGTGTTAAAGACACTTCAAAATGATCCTACCTTCACATGCGGTCCGGCGGCGAAACCCCCGATGGGAGTATGAATAGGAGTATCACGGAAATGTTTGTTTCCTGAAAGAACGCTTCCTTGGCTTGCGTCCTCGTCATCGGTATCGAATCCAAAGTCTTCTGTGCGTTGACGTGAAGCTAGATGTCCGCCAGGTGGTGTTACAATCGGAGGGATCCGCAAGTTTGCGTTACGACCGGAGAAATTCTGCACTTTGCGGTTGGGTGTACCCGCATGTGATTGTCCACTGTGAGAGATCCGACCACCGCTATGCTTCTTTCCGCTGAAGTTGTTCCGGAGAGCTGATGCCGACTGTGAGAGAGAATGCTTCTCCCTCTCATTCAACTGCTTCGAGAGTGTAGGTGCTGGTAAATTCAGCGGACCGAAGTTGAATTCTGTAGATGCGCCACTCTTTTCCAACTGAAATGAAAGATTATTTCTTGGAGATTGAAACGATTTTGGGGAAACAAGCAAAAAATTAGGAGAACTCCAAGCAGAGTAGATGATACAAGGTGCCATTTAGTTGGCCACTCCATTTGAAGTGGTATAATGAGGAGGAGCCCACCAGATGAATATGGGTGATCTAGTCTGAGGGAGGAAGGGCTGGAGTCAATGAGTTATACACATATTATCTTATCCTCAGTGTTAGAGATTCCAACTCTAGGACTAAGATAAGATAGCAAGGAAAGGAATTCCACAAAGTTGATTTTCACCTAAACCGTGTCCACTGTCCCGACTTACTCAACCCATAATTTCAGGTTGGGATGCGCCCTAAAGCCACAAGCCACCAAAAAAATTGATGTGATTCTAGCACTCAAAAATGAAAGCGATGTGGCGAAGTAGACCGCCGGTTAAAAAAATGCAGATAAACTCTTTGGAAGATCTCCTAATATGTTATCACAAGGGTTCTGATATATGGGTAAAACACCTCGACCGCGGGAAAGAACCGGCACCTCATGCTTTCGACAGTGCGCTACCGAAACCAGTGCACAGCCACTGCTTTACTTTTTGTCCCGTCTTGTCCACGAGCCAGCCCCTTTGTAATAATTTCCGCATCGCGAATAGTGGCCAAAAACAGCAACCAGCCACCAAAACTTGTCAAAATCAAGATTTTTTTTATAAGCCGACCTTCTTCATCTGCAGCACAGGAGCCCGCATGGGGATAGGGTGTGTTTGGCGAGTTTCTCGAAAAGCAATTTGCTTCATGCAAGCACATCAGAAGCCATCTATGCCATAAATTGTTTCGCATTTCATGCCAAAGTATGGCCAATTGCCATCCAAACGGTAAAGCGCCTCAATTAGCATTGCTTTTCCTGCTGATGTATCTGCACCGATTGTTAGAGGCGTAACCTTATCTCAACCTAATTCAATATTTTGATAAGGCCCGAGCGCCCTTACGCGCGCTTAACCGTCAGAACGGCACAATTTCTATCTCCTAGGCCGAGGGAGAAGTTAAGGTGTTGAAACTTCTTGCTAGTAGCACAGGTTAGCTTGCCCCTTCGTTCCACAGTGGGCTTTCCTGGCCAAGTACGCTCACTTTTAATTGACTTTAATGACCTGATATACCACTTACCACTATGTCGGGTATTCGCGGCGAGATTGATTGTTTCGGAGGCGCACGATTCCGTGGAATGCTCTGAATATTAACTATGTGTTAATATGGGTACCGTGTCAGTCATGGACATCTATACAACTACAAACTAACTTATCTTGACTTAAATTATTTATAACTTATGTGTCTCAGTATCTAGGCGGAAGTGGTGTAGTGGCAAGTGGCACGCTTACCACGCGAGCGGTCCGGGGATCAAATCCTGGGTCGTGAGTCGCCCGGGCCAAGCCTTCCATCCCTCCGGGGTCGGTTAATTGGTACCAGACTTGTCTGGGAGGATAAAAACACTTGTATACATTTGTACGCCAGCTGGCCAGGAAATTGACCTACGCCTACTTTTATCTCAACACAATGGGACTAACGACAAGTTCACTAAGTTACCTGTCGCTCCAAATCCAAAGGTGCTCGCTGGCGAGGTGCTGCTGGCTGAAATTCGAAAGTACTAACGGTATGAAATTCACTTACGTTCTTGGCTAAGGTTTACGTAATACATCACTCACCAGGAAAGGCATTCAACTTCCCATGGAACTTTGAATTGAGACCCAGATATATCGATAGAGCTTCAAACGCTGATTACAAATATGGAAACTAAAACTGCAAAATGAACCTGCCAAGGAAGTTGTGAGCAGTCAAAGTTGGCTGGAAGTAAAGCATTACACTGCTAGCCTCCGGGCTTTCAAAGTCGCCGTGGAGTAGTGGTAGTGCTCTCGGAATTTGCATTCCAACGGGAAGGAGAACTTATGACCTCCGGGGTGAAGAGCGAGGGCACTACCACTACTCCGCGGCGACTCTGAAAGCCTGAAAGCCGATGCAGCACGGTTCATATGCAACGCTTTACTTCCAGCCAACTTTGACTGCTCACAACTTCCTTGGCAGGTTCATTTTGCAGTTTTAGTTTCCATATTTGTAATCAGCGTTTGAAGCTCTATATAT
>MU868396.1:24838-56727 GCA_036418205.1 Ostertagia ostertagi
GACGATGAGTCCAGTTATGCTGTGTACAGCCCGGAGAACGGTACACAGTTGAAGTGCTGTTTTTTGTGAGCGTCAGTGGCAATATTCAGGACCCTACAGTCCTCGACGTTACATGGGAAGAAACTGGAAAGGAGTCATTTCCACGATCGTCTTTTCGAAACTGGACTTTTGTTAGGCCGATGTCATAGTTTGCGAATCGATGCGAGCATTCGCCAGCGAATCGACCGATGCGCAGCGAGTCGAACTGTGCACCAGCGACTCGAACACTGTTTGAAAGTAGCGGGACCAAACGTTTAGAGGAAGCCCGCCACTTTCAAACAGAGTGGTCTTTGAGTGGGCTTCATTCAAACGTTGGATACCGCACTTTCAAACAGTTTCATGTCGCTGGTACATTGTTCGACTCGCTGGTGCATCGCACGATCCGCTAGCGCAAAGCTCGATCCGCTGGGGCAACGCTCGGATCCAGCGAATCGCTCGATTCGCAAACTACAACATCGCCCTTAGTCACGTAAATTGGCGTAAATACCGTCGTTAACATGACTTCACAGCTGTGTACAGTTGCACCGCTCAAAGCTGAACAAACATCACAAGTAGAAGACGCAGCTTTCACGATATTTACGCGTCTTCATGGGACAAAACTGAGATGCCTGTAACCATGTCAACCGTCCGTTATTTCAATTCCAAGAATTTTGCGACCTCCTCCTTAGAAGAAGTCTTGATACGCTCCTTCACCCTCCCCACCAACCTTAGGGAATATGACCGCCTTCCCATCCCCAGACCGCCCGCTGCTCCCACACATTATGTTGTTGACCCTCCGCTTTCTAACCCCCTTCGACTCCACCCTATATCACTCTCCGGAAAACTTCAACACGCCCCACTAGTTAAACGTTGACCTCGAATGTGGCTGGAGGCGGTTGTCAAACGGTGTGTGCCAGCAGGGCTCGAGTGGTCCAAATATTCTCGCATCGCCTGAGTATCACTTCCATTGAGGTTTACTCTCGAAGTTCATCTCTTGAAAATTCAGCAATGTCCGATTCAGAAGAGATTAAAGAGCTGTGTAGGGCATCTCCGATGTATGCTGTTCACTCTGTGTGTTTAGTAATAGAAGTTTTGCGCAAGAAATTTCAACGTAAAGGTTTTACATATGACTGCGATGCAGAAGCGTTTTGTGGCTTAGGGTAATATTAGATTGAAATAAACCTGGAATGTATCACAAGCATTAGACTAACAAGTAATAACCTCCCATGAAAAGTATTTTATGACATTTTGCTTTAGATGCTATGCCACACACGTTCAAGAATAACTTTAAAGCAGTAAATAACAGGTCAGAAAAAGAGGCTGAAATAAGATGGGATTTTCAGTGGTAATAAAATGTGCGGACGTATTCAGCGTGGTCGTAAGATGGCGATCACTAGAATGAATCGGCCCGGACAGTTTTCTGACGTCTTAATAGGGGTCTACCCCGGTTTCCAGATAGCATCAAACAAGCAACACGGAACAAATTATGAGAACTGTAACTGGTTGAGGATCTTCTAACGGGATCCGTTTTATTGTTTTGGTTATGTCCGTCAACTCCATCCCATAATAAACCGATCAAATCGGACACTGCAAGGTGTTGTTTAATCTATTTACACACCATCTCTATAAACGGCAAGGACAAGATGGCTCTTCCGACAATCCTAACGTTTATATTTGTTCTATAGGCTCGTTTGTTGATCAGTTCTTGAAGCACCAGTGATACCCACGCCCTGCACTGGTGCCACCGGAATCACCCAGCCCTAGTAGGCGATGGTGGCAGTGTGGCCCCACAATTTCGTAATGGATTTATGGCATAATTCCTGCTGCAAACTGGTCAGTATAGGCTTTCAAAACTTATAAGTAACCCTCCCCTTCAAAAAGCCAGAAAGTGTCGGGTGCAGACCAAACACCACAACTGACGACGGCCTCCAAGTAAATCTGGTTAGTAGTGGTTCATAGTGATAGCTGATTTTTAGTAAATGATAGTTGTAATTAGTGTCAACTGATCGAATACAACTGTAACAGGTTAATCATTTCATTGGCAACGAGAATTTGCATCGGAGCCGCCGCACTGGTGTGTGGTCTGCACCCGACACTTCTGGCTTCTGAGAAAGGGTAAGTAGAGTACGGCTACTAAGAAATGAACCGAGTATTATGCCTAGCATGTGGACGTCCACGTGCTGCACATTTTCTTCTTCCTGCCCAATTTTAGCGGTAGCAAGAATGACCGAAGAAATGTTTGGGCAATAGAGCTACTACAGTTCATCTACACATCATGGCCCAATGTTTCTTTTTTTTACTTATTCAGTGTTTTTTTGGCAGCACAGTATGAACTACTTGTGACACGCTTCCCCCTTGCTTCACCCTTTGTCACATTCTGCCATTCATTTCACTCGTCACTCGTTTCACTTTATCTTATAATAATCACATTTAAATACAATAAGCATCACCACGTCGCGCCCTTGCTCGGAGTTACTGAACTGAACAAACACCACCAACGTTCCAGTTCAAAGCATGCCTCTTTCCCTAGGGCCGAAACATTCTACTCCTTTACAAGGAAATTCGACCACCGTGCCAGAGGTCACCCTCGCTTGATATCCGACGGGATAAAGTTTGGAACAGCGCTAGTCCAAGTACATACTGGTACATCGCACAATCGCAGGACGTGTTCGGCTCACCTCATCTTCCATTATTTGGCAAAGACAGCGTCTCTAATCTTCTCAGTTGAGGGGTGTTCGAACCTTCAACTTCCCTCAGCACCGCATTCACGGCGTACTCTTGGCACCCTCGTCTCCACAGCGCGCTGGACGCGCTGGTGGCGTGCTTACTCTGCCTTTGCAGACTGAGATGCTAGTAGCACAGGTTAGCTTGCCCCTCGTTCGTTCCACAGTGGGCTTTGCCTGGCCAAGTACGCTCACTTTTAATTGACTTTAATGACCTGATATACCACTTACCACTATGTCGGGTATTCGCGGCGAGATTGATTGTTTCGGAGGCGCACGATTCCGTGGAATGCTCTGAATATTAACTATGTGTTAATATGGGTACCGTGTCAGTCATGGACATCTATACAACTACAAACTAACTTATCTTGACTTAAATTATTTATAACTTATGTGTCTCAGTATCTGGGCGGAAGTGGTGTAGTGGCAAGTGGCACGCTTACCACGCGAGCGGTCCGGGGATCAAATCCTGGGTCGTGAGTCGCCCGGGCCAAGCCTTCCATCCCTCCGGGGTCGGTTAATTGGTACCAGACTTGTCTGGGAGGATAAAAACACTGACTTGTACATCGGCTGGCCCCCGCAAGTCATTGTATAGGCCACATCGCATTCAAACGCCACTACGAATGTACAAATGGAAGTAGAATGCGTGCCGCATCCCAAAAAGGGATTGATCAACGGCAAATGCTTTATCCTTTTATCTTTTTTTCTTTCGGATCTAAGAACTAGAATAAGCAGCTATTTTCTCGATGGTATTCATAACTTTTCCTTAGGGTACTCTACGCGCGGAGTATATCGGAGCACTAGTGCTAAACCCCACTCTCAGCTAAACGGGGGTTTGTAAGAGATGTAGGCACTATTTACCCTTTACTGCCCCACTCCTCAAGAACTGAGCCGGATTTTGATCGAAATTCGTCCATGACTGTGAATTTGGCTAGAAACTTGTTTCCGGGGGTAATTCGACCCGTAGAACACGAATATCACATCGGTTTAGCGCGAAACGCTTGGCGCTGCGCCACAGGCGCCAGGCGTTTCGCGGCGCTCTCACGCTAGGTTTGCGCCGGCGCCCATGACGCAAGCTATAGACTCATCACACTAAATCAAAATAATATTCACGTTCTGCTGGTCGATTTACCTACCCCTAACCTCGAAGTTCTAGCGAATTTAGTGACCCAAGGGGTTCTGACGCCTTTTAGCGCCGGCACCTGTGGCGCACAGACGCCGGGCCCTTTCGCACTGGACGAATGCGATATTCATGTCCTACGGGTCGGGTCGAATCACTCCTGGAGCCGACTTTCTACATAAATCTACGTCATTGACAAATAAATCTGGGTTAGTTCGGACACGTATAGGGTGAGCAGCGCCGAGATCTATTCGTTATTGTTCAGTGACATTTTCTAGCCTTTCAAATGTGTGTAGTGAATGCAGCAAAACTTTGAGTGACCATTCAGAAAACTTGTTTAGTAGAAGTAATAGTTGAAATCAGTGCATTGCCAGAAGCGGAGTGCGTGGCGTATGCAGGTGTTGCGCTCAATTTGTGGCTGAGCAGGCAGTAAGGAGCAGACGAGAGCAGGAAATTGAGTGACGCCTACTTTTGTCTCAACACAATGGGACTAACGATAAGTTCACTAAGTTACCTGTCGCTCCAGATCCAAAGGTGCTCGCTGGCGAGGTGCTGCTGGCTGAAATTAATTAATTACTAACGGTATGAAATCCACTTACTTCTTGGATAAGGTTTACGTAATACATCAGCTCACCAGGAAAGGCATTCAACTTCCCATGGAACTTTGAATTGAGACCCAGATATATCGATAGAGCTTCAAACGCTGATTACAAATATGGAAACTAAAACTGCAAAATGAACCTGCCAAGGAAGTTGTGAGCAGTCAAAGTTGGCTGGAAGTAAAGCATTACGTATGACCGTGCTAGCCTCCGGGCTTTCAAAGTCGCCGTGGAGTAGTGGTAGTGCTCTCGGAATTTGCACTCCAACGGGAGAGAACTTATGACCTCCAGGGTGAAGAGCGAGGGCACTACCACTACTCCGCGGCGACTCTGAAAGCCTGGATCAGCACGGTTCATATGCAGCGCTTTACTTCCAGCCAACTTTGACTGCTCACAACTTCCTTGGCAGGTTCATTTTGTAGTTCATTTGTTCATTTTGTAAGACACCTTTGGAAGTTCCAATGAAAGGAAAGTTTTAGTTTCCACATTTGTAATCAGCGTTTGAAGCTCTATCGATATATCTGGGTCTCAATTAGAAGTTCCATGGAAAGTTGAATGTCTTCCCTGGTCAGGGAAGTGCGAAATTACTTGAATGAATGATCCCACGTCAGTATTGCTGTTTTCGAAGATTTGAGCTCCACACGGGATGAGAAACAGGAGCAACAAGCACAACATGCCGTCCGATTACCGATTTGTCCTTCTGAAAAGTTCAAGAAGAAAAGTAATGTAGCGCTTGATGAAAGCTCAACTGTCGCGTATCTACTCTAGCGAAGAAACTGCACAGTACTGTATCATTGAGCTATTAACGTATGACTATTTCCCCAACAATATTTCCCACTGAAAGCTCCAACCACGCCTTTCATATACCGAAAGGTGGTTGACGATGAGTCCAGTTATGCGTGTACAGCCGGAGAACGGTACACAGTTGAAGTGCTGTTTTTTGTGAGCGTCAGTGGCAATATTCAGGACCCTACAGTCCTCGACGTTACATGGGAAGAAACTGGAAAGGAGTCGTTTCCCACGATCGTCTTTTCGAAACTGGGACTTTTGTTAGGCCGATGTCATAGTTTGCGAATCGAGCGAGCGATTCGCCAGCGAATCGACCGATGCACCAGCGAGTCGAACTATGTACCAGCGACTCAACACTGTTTGAAAGTGGCGGGACCCAACGTTTAAAGGAAGGCCCGCCACTTTCAAACAGTGTGGTCCTTTGAAGTGGACTTCCTTTAAACGTTGGGTCCCGCCACTTTCAAACAGTGTCGAGTCGCTGGTACATCGTTCGACTCGCTGGTGCATCGGTCGATTCGCTGGCGCAAAGTTCGATTCGCTGGCGCAACGCTCGGATCCAGCGAATCGCTCGATTCGAACTACGACATCGCCCTTAGTCAAGTACATTGGCGGAAATACCGTCGTTAACATGACTTCAACAGCTGTGTACAGTTGCACCGCTCAAAGCTGAACAAACATCACAAGTAGAAGACGCAGCTTTCACGATATTTACGCGTCTTCATGGGACAAAACTGAGATGCCTGTAACCATGTCAACCGTCCGTTATTTCAATTCCAAGAATTTTACGACCCCCTCCTTACACCCTCCCCACCAGCCTTAGGGAATATGACCCCCTTCCCCATCCCCGACCACCGCTCTCACCATTATGGTTGTTGGACCTCAAAAATACAGCCTCCTCTTTCTAACCTTTCGACTTCCACCAATATAACTCCTCTCCGGAAAACTTCAACACGGCCCCACTAGTTGAAAACTGTTGACCTCGAATGTGGCTGGAGGCGGTTGTCAAACGGAGTGTGCCAGCAGGGCTCGAGTGGTCCAAATATTCTCGCATCGCCTGAGTATCACTTCCATTGAGGTTTACTCTCGAAGTTCATCTCTTGAAAATTCAGCAATGTCCGATTCAGAAGAGATTAAAGAGCTTGTGTAGGGCATCTCCGATGTATGCTGTTCACTCTGTGTACTTTAGTAATAGAAGTTGTTGCGCAAGAAATTTCAACGTAAAGTTTTTACATAGGACTGCGATGCAGAAGCGTTTTGTGGCTTAGGGTTAATAATAGATTGAACTAAACCTGGAATGTATCACAAGCATTAGACTAACAAGTAATAACCTCCCATGAAAAGTATTTTATGACATTTTGCTTTAGATGCTATGCCACACACGTTCAAGAATAACTTTAAAGCAGTAAATAACAGGTCAGAAAAAGAGGCTGAAATAAGATGGGATTTTCAAGTGGTAATAAAAATGTGCGGACGTATTCAGCGTGGTCGTAAGATGGCGATCACTAGAATGAATCGGCCCGGACAGTTTTCTGACGTCTTAATAGGGGTCCACCCCGGTTTCCAGATAGCATCAAACAAGCAACACGGAACAAATTATGAGAACTGTAACTGGTTGAGGATCTTCTAACGGGATCCGTTTTATTGTTTTGGTTATGTCAGTCAACTCCATCCCATAATAAACCGATCAAATCGGACACTGCAAGGTTGTTTTTTAATCTATTTATCACAGCATCTCTATAATAAGTGGGCAAGGAACAAGGATGGCTTTCTTCCGACAATCCCTAAGCGTTATAGTTGTTCTCAGTAATGCTCGTTGTTGATCAGTTCTTGAACACAGTGTATACCACGCCCTGCACCTGGTCCACCGGAATCACCCACCCCTTAGTTAGCGTATGGTGCAGTGGTGCACCACAATTTCGTATGGATTTATTTGGCATTAATTCCTGCTGCAAACTGGTCAGTATAGCTTTCAAAACTTATAAGTAACCCTCCCTTTAAAAAGCCAAAAGTGTCGGGTGCAGACCAAACACCACAACTGACGACGGCCTCCAAGTAAATCTGGTTAGTAGTGGTTCATAGTGATAGCTGATTTCTGGTAAATGATAGTTGTAATTAGTGACAACTGATAGAATACAACTGCAACAGGCTAATCATTTCATTGGCAGAAAACATTTGCATTTTGTGGAGGCCGTCGTCACTTGTGGTGTATGGTCTGCACCCGACTTTCTGGCTTTTTGAAGGGAAGTGTAAGTGTACGGCTAGCTAAGAATAAGATTATTGGCCTGCATGTGGAACGTCCACGTCTGCTGCACATTTTTCTTCTTCCTGAAATTTTAGGAAAAAAAAAACAGAACAGCGGTAGCAGAATGACCGAAGAATATGTTTGGGGCAATAGATCTAACCACAGTTCATACACATCATGCCCAATGTTTTTTTTTCTTTTTTTTTACTTTATTCAGTTTTTTTTCACACAGTTATGAACTACTTGTGACACGCTTCATTGCCTTACCCCTTTGTCACATTGTGCCATTTATTTCACTCGTCACTCGTTTCACTTTATCTTATAATAATCCCATTTAAATACAATAAGCATCACCACGTCGCGCCCTTGCTCAGAGTTACTGAACTGAACAAACACCACCGACGTTCCAGTTCGTTCCAAAGCATGCCTCCTTCCCTAGGGCCGAAACATTCTACTCCTTTACAAGGAAATTCGACCACCGTGCCAGAGGTCACCCTCGCTTGATATCCGACGGGATAAAGTTTGGAACAGCGCTAGTCCAAGTACATACTGGTACATCGCATAATCGCAGGACGTGTTCGGCTCACCTCATCTTCCGTTATTTGGCAAAGACAGCGTCTCTAATCTTCTACAGTTGGAAGGTGTTCGAAGTTTCAACTTCCCTCAGCACCGCATTCACGGCGTACTCTTGGCACCCTCGTCTCCACAGCGCGCTGGACGCGCTGGTGGCGTGCTTACTCTGCCTTTGCAGACTGAATGGGTCTGAAAGTGTAAATTAAGGCAGGAGGGATTGGAGAATCAAACAGGTGGACTTGGGAACGGTCCAGGTAATCCAGGTCCAGTGACACTGTGGACACCATCGATCGTTGAAGGGGACCCAACCATGAAGGAGAGGCAAAATTTTAAAAATCAATCTTCTATGAACCAATTCCAACATAACACCCCACCGTGAAGGTTGACCCTGTGCCAGACCTTCCTTGGAAATCTTGCTCGCTCAGACCCAATATTCCTCTTAAGAACGCTCCCAGAGAAAAATTTCACAGACCATAGACACCAAGCGAAAAGCTACAGTAAGCAATGGATCAATGCACTACCATCATTTGCAATCAGACTGAGCATTTAAATGCTCGAGTTTTGGCTTGAGCGATGAGTTGCAGAGTGAGAGACACGTGTTGAGGGAAGCTACACCAACCCCAGGACCTCATACGAAAATGCGCAGGGTCCCCCTCACAGCGCAACAGGGTCTCCAGGTTCTACCCCCTCCCCCTATTTATCCTCTTCCATATTACCTAAAAATGATTAACTGACATTCCCAGAAGGTAGAAAAGTGAAAAATACAGTGTAGTGTAAACAGGACAAATTCCAAAATTCCATTAATTTTTCGAAATTTCTCAAGAATCCCTCCATTATATAGTAGATCTTCCTCTCGTTCTAAGCGCTATTTCTGGTGTATATCTACATCGTTTCTTGCCCTCCCTTTACTCCATCCTACGCTTTGACCCTACTTATGAACATGGAACTTTCTTAGAACTGGCAGTGCCCTCTTCTATCCCGTGCTCAATCAAAAAATATCACCTTATTCGAAAGGGTGAAAATATTGATTCCCGCCTTTGGGGATTTATACTCTACTGTCCCACTTTAAATTCTACGTCTTCCTTTGTCTCCTGACCAATAATTCCCTGTCGTCAAAAAAAAACAACAGTTTCACTCCAAAAATTTATCATATAAGTTAAAACTTTCACGATAAAACAAACAACCCCAGTGCTGGAGCTCGGCACAATTCAACACCAGCTAAACGCATATACGGGCACTAGTAAGACAAACTAAACGCGGATGAAAAGCTTAGAGTCGATTGTGAGGTTTGTAAAACATTCAGGAGAAGCACAAGCGATCACGGTCGTTTCGCTATCACTTTGGAAGCTCGAATTTTTACAGCATATTACAGAAGAATAAGAAGGAAAGAACGATGAAAGAGAACTCTAGAGAGGAAGGGAAATAGAACTCACAGTTTTTGAAAGGTTAACTTCTAGAAAGAACTCATAGACACAGTGACTTCAAACCTAAAACCCGCAAGTAGAAATGGCATTCGAAAAGAGAATAAATATAGAAACGTCATTATAAAGGATCGAGAAGTCAACCGGGGCATTCATTTCTACAGTTCATGCAGCTATCCGCACGCATTGAACCTTTTCGGCACGTGGAAGACATCGGACCTGAACAATCGTAAAATCAGTTTTAAGGTTGACATGCAAAAACTGTTTTAAAAAATCCTAGTAATAACGATGGGTGCACAGCTCCACCGTGATTCATAGGTTTACTCAATTCGAAGCCTGCCAAGTCTTACAACTTTCCACAGGAATTCTGTCAGATCTGGCTGAAAGCGTTAATAGCTAGAGTGACCCGAAGTTACTAGATGGCCCAGATATGCAATACCCAAAAATCCCAGTAGTGTTCAAGAATTGTGTATCCTGGAAGAAGGTATCAAAGCTTCCTTGCCGCATTTCACAAATAATTGTCATTAACGGTGGCTTCGCATCCTATTGATCAACTCATTGCTAATTTCTCATCGAATGAAATGCTACAACCACGATCAAATTTTCGCAACCATGGCGTAAAGTGGAGTCCCGATCTTCAATTCGAACCATGAATATTTTTAAGAAGAAAAATGACTAGCAAACTGACCTGAGTGATATCACCTCGTAAATTTTCATGTATTGTTGGTGGCAAATGTAATAGATATGCATCACGTAACGCCTGCTCTACGGTCTTCAAATTTTCATCCTGAAAACATTAACTGTAGCGTGAGACGGACTCAGATGTTCTGAAACCCTTCTCGATGCAAAGTATGCCATGCCACTGGGGGAACTTTCAAAGTAACCGGCCAATCCTTAGAAAGCCAAACATGACCCCCGCCCAACAAGGAGTGCACAACACATGGCGTACTCTAACGGCTACTTGTAGCGCAAATTTGAAGAGCACCACTGTAACAACCGAAACAATTTGCCCATTAATCCTCTTTATTTTATTCTTCAGACAGATTTCAGGTGTTCTTCACTCAATATCTCAACCCGTCGGACGGGGCAGCTACTTGTCAACAGGCTTCTTGATTCATTCAAAAATAATGCAGATAACCCAAGATAGTTAATCGATGATTTCTATCGAAATTCTTCTGAAAGCTAGCAAACAAAGAATCTAACCTGTACGTTTAGACCGAGAGCACCGTAAGCTGCCGTCCGCATCAGGTTGAAAAAAGCAGCCCTCTGACCAGGACGGTTGAAACCAACCGCATCTTGAAGATTTGTGACATGTCTCTCAACAATCTGAAGACGAAATGCAATAGAAAATCGCGCACATGAAACGGATACATCCTTCGACAAAGCTACTACCTCTTGGTGGACATGCGGCTCACTTTCTTGAGTGACAGACTCGAAGCGAAATTTGAATATGACACTCGGAACCTCGTTGTCAATCTGGATGAAGTCGCCTTCAGAAATCAAACACATCTGGAAGCAGCGCATTTTACTTCGCCTTAAACGTTGCGAGAGGCCAAAAGCAAAAATTAACTTGGTTCATTCACGAGAAGAATTCTACTACAGCAACGACAAGCAACCACTTCTAGTATTCTGACAATGTTAGACTATTTAGACCCAGATTTGATATACTTTACTCCTAACACTACTGCTCGGACAACACTTCTATTAATATTGTTCACACTTCTTTTATTTCTTGCTGACAAAATTCCGTTTCTGTATGAACTGCAGAAACTCATGTTCAGACCCCATACCAGGGTCGGCCCCGTCACTGCATTTGGCCTAACCCACATTCAAACATCGGAAGCGAACTGGAACCTAACATATAGCACACATAGGAAGAAACTAATCAGCGAAATCCCCATCCCATTTCGCTTCACGCTATTACATTTGAGAGATAGTGATGTACTGCGATGGTCAGTTAAGAAATAAAAGCATAATTGAGGATGACCCAAAAGCGATGGGAAGTAAAGTACTTGTAGACGAAAAATAAAAAAAATAAGAAGAGAAATGTGCAAAATCACCATGTTATCTTCTACAGAAGGAAGCATTCCAGACATCAAGAACTGCTCCACCAATGAATCTGAAACCGTCAATTATAGAAGGTGAAGTATCATTGAATGTAAATAAATATAATTGACGCATCACTTTCGACCCTTAAACAAGGCCAGGCAAGAAGATGGGATATTGCACCTTATAAAAACACCCCTTCAACATTACTTTTACTGCCGGACGCCTGATAAACGTACGCACATTCCTGGCCTTAACAATACTTTAAGATAACAAATCTCACCTTTCACGCATACTCTAACTACGCGATAATGTTTAACAACCTTTCGCGAAATTATTAAACGCAAATCACTCGAAAACAAAAGTCAGTCCCTCAGAGAATAAAACCAATGAGCATACGCTGTTACATGGATAGCGCTCTGTTTGCGCACACTGTCCCCTTTACGAAACTCTGTCCACAAAAATGCAGGTGCTGCTTACAGCCAATCCCGAGTTCGATCTTTTTGGACTGCCGAAACAGCCGCAGTCTGTTCAAATAGATATTTAGGAATATTTTCGCAAAAAAAAAACACTTTTCATTCATCTAGCGTTCACAACCAAAACCAATCTCTGACAATTTGAAACGAAATAGCAAACATTATGCGTAAAAATAATCTCATGAATTGAAACTTCACAAAAACTCAAAAAATGGCATACTTGGTAGTAGAGGAGTACTGGAGAGTCGCACCACGACTTTGCTTCCACTTCTAGCAGCCTTCAGTAATTGCTGCCCTTCTTTGTAGTAGACGAATAACGACGGTATAGCTATGTCGTCTGGCGAGTCCTTATCCTCTGCCATAGCAAAAGATGGTTCATTCGCCGACGAGGTCCCAATGATGTGATCTGAAAATGTGCCTCCATAGAACCAACTGCAACAGAGAAACTCAATCAAAAAGAAAGATCTTGCATGTTTCATATTCTTTAAGATTAGATACAGGACGATATTACAAATACAAACTCACCAATAACAATAACACCGATCGCCCCAGCTTGTTGAGCTTGTCGTGACTTCTCTTGGAACATGCAATCGGATCGTTCCACTAAAGCGATCCGTCCACGAATTTGGTCTTTGTTTGTCAGAGGAGAGCATGCTCGTAAGGGCTCCGCGATAGCAACTTCACCCTCAGCCTGTGATTTGAAATTTCGGTTGAGGCATGAAGATTGGAGCATAAAAAAAACTTTGTTCTACACCGATTTGAACCCCTTGAAGGACAACTTTATTAGGAACACCTTGGCCCGAAATTATCAAGCACCCCTCGTATCCAAAGAATGACATAAAGGGTAATTTTTAAAGTACAGGGTTTCATTTTAGGCTCACGCCAATTGCAATACACTCGTTTCAGTGAGCTATTTCTCAGCAAAATAAAACCACAATACTGACGCACAGCGTTTGAATTTTTTTCAAAATGAACTGCACGCTCTTAAACAATTCTTCATGACGTAACTCAATTTGATGTTCAATACAAACGCGATTCTCTGGTCGCTTAAACGTACGGAAGCAGCGCAATAAAGGAGTGATATAGGAGTTTTCATTCAGATACCAAAAATGCCAAAAATTAAAAACGTACATTTCTTATGGAAGCATGGAAGATTTGGTATTTGTGTTAAGAAAATATTTAGTTTGCGAATGAAAGACAGACAAATCAAAGATCTACTTCAAAAAAAACTATAACTTACCGGTGAACTTTCCAAATCCGCTCCATACTGAGCGGGAGCCGCACGGAACACTGGATAGCCGAAGTACGGCGAAGACAGAATTTGCACATAGCGGAAACCTCGAATCTCTGAAAATACTACCACAACTTATTCTTTTAGATCACACAGTACAAAAAAGAATTATAAAGAGTAATTACCACTTTCATTTTCCCTTTGTGACGTGAGCTGCAGCATCTCTTGCATAAAATCGATGCCACACTTCGCCATTTGAGGACTAACCGCCTAGAAATACCGATTTAATTTTGTTGAGGTCATAAATCTTAGGAATAATAAGTTAATCCTTAGGAAAAGTCCTTCAGAACACATTTGATGCACATATTTATCTGGAACTCAAACTTCAACATTATGCATTTTCCTGCCGAGCTGATCTGTGCTGACGTGAATATGAATCAAATGATGATATTACAATTTAGAGTTATATCACAGATATACCCAAATAATCGACGACCCAATAGAAGACAGATATGTCAAAACGGTAGCAAAAGAGAGAATCATGATAAAACCACATGAAAAATTTTAAAAAATGATCACTGGGATATCTCTAGGAGGAATCTACACGAGACTAGCTTTAAGACAGACAATACGTACTTTGTCCGATTTAATGAGGTCTATTCGAGCTTAGTCTTAGCACCTAAAGACTTGAATAGCACGGCAGCTGAGCAAATAATGAAAGCAGCGACACTTAAGAGTATGAGCCAAACAACCAGAATCAACATGAGTAGGCTGATCATCTGACCAAGCGCAACACTCGCACCAGAGACTCGGACCGCAAACGACGTTATGGTAGATGGCGTGCCGTTCCCGTCAATTTCACACGTCACCACTCCACCCTGCAACACGAAAGACGGTCGGAGATGGCACAAGCAGCGCTAACAACAACTTGAAATGCTCTCGACTTTGATCCACTGATGCTATCAAACAGCAAAAGCGTCATCACCAGATCGACACTGGTCATGCGCCAACTGCTTGTACAAACCCATCTGTCTTCCGTGTTGCCACCCAGTGAGATAAAAAATAGTGACAACACTAACACGACTAACACAATGATGCTAAGAGTGATTATGAACCGAAGCAAAACGAAAGATAGATTTTCGAGCAATTGGAGGCCAAGTACAAGCCAAGCGTCTGTGTGATCCCTAACACCATTTTGCGGTTCCATATGCAATGGTTTACCCTCCAACAGGAGGGGCACCACTGCGAGGGCGCAACGGTCTCAGTGAGCCCACTACACCTAATGTGCCTACTACTTTTGAATGCGAAAAAAAAACTTACATCAGTCGTTTGGTGACTCAAATGCATGCGCCCGTCCTCGTGCACTTGTACGTCAATGCCCATTTGTCGTAATTGTTTGATATGTTCGGCATTGCTTGCAGAAAATGCCCACGCCCGCAGACGTTCTGACCTTAAAATGTATTCTTTTCAAAACACTGTGTTTTGTAAGGGAACGTCATTGAAGAGGAGGCAAGGTGACCAGTTGCTCCGCTTATCAAGTGAATGATATCATGGTCAAATTCCTCATCATATTCCCAGTACCGCCAAGCTTTTCGTCCGGAATGAAAGATTCGTCCAAATTATAAAAACAGTTGCACGCAGGCCGCCTACTACGCTTTAGTAACTATATACTACAGGCTCAATCGCAACAAACGTCATTACTATAATACATCCACACCCAATACTTCTGCGGATTCCCCATTACTTCATTTCGATGGAATTGATTGTGAGCAATGTCTAGATGACTGAAGCCTTTCGTCCGTAACGGGCCGTGCACGCCATTGGCCACACCATTACGTGCTGCTATAGCTTCCCTATCAACATGCTAATTCTCTTCGAGGCCGCCCTGACAGGAGCTCGCCGATCTTCTTGGAGTAAACGGCGCAAATCTGTTAATAATACGTTCAAGAATTCCCTTCCACAGACCAACCTGTTCGTTCAACGAGATGCGCGCTAAATTTGTTAAAATCGCCTTCGAAAATCAAAAACTAACGGCTTGACACACTGTAGCGGTTGTTGAGAAGATTGCTGTTGCCGCTGCATATCGAACAACTCTTCGAGAACACCCTGAGTTCGTTCACGTATCCTCAGCGCTTCCCCGGCTTCTGTGGGATATTGGTTGGCACCGGGTGGATTAGCGTACACATAAAACTCTTTGGACGACAGCGATATGTCATCCGGGTGAATGAGCATGCGCCGAGGAACCTAAATCAAGCAACTCTTATAAATCAGAGTAATCTCCATTTGTAACAACAGCTACTGGATAGCATCATAGCTCACCTCGCTCTGTTCATTGCCAATATTCAAAGGGAGAAAATGCGCTTCAGTTGTGAGAACGTAATTGTCCGGATCAAAGATAAGCTCCGAAGGCTCGGCAAAAATCATGTACAAGTACTTGAAAGTTTCCGAAAGTACGAATGAATCCATTCTGGAAGACGGTTGTTAAATTACTTGCTTCTGATGAGACTTGCCAATGCTTTCACGTAGTACAAAAGCATTAGCAGAGCTCCAACTGCAGTAGCAAAGCGGGCACGGGCACGCAAAGCGGGCACGGACACGCTAGCACCAAGAACTACGCTCACCTATCTTCGTGCGACATTGTTCGGACATCTTTCACGCCGGCAAAGCCGCAAGGAACCCGTACGTAGTCATTAATGCTATCCATAACCTAAAGAAATCAAATTAAAAATATGAACAAGTAATAGTAATGAAAGCTTCTTAATAGAAAATGCTCGACTTCAATTCAAATATATTCATGTGAAAACTAACCTGCTTCGCCACTTCCAAGTAATGAGGATCTTTCGTTGCACGATAAAGGAAATATGTGCTCTCTATGAACTCCGGACGGATAGGGTGCTCAGCCCAATGCACTTGGAAGTCATGAGTGAACGCTTCAGGTAAAAACTTATGTTTCTGCAAAGGAAGTAATACTGTTAGCTGGAAAAACACCAAACAGAATTACACTGACCTGAACCACTTGGAAAAGCATTTCATGCATTTCAATGGCTCGCTTAACGTCTCCTTTCAAAACCTGAAAAGACGGAAAAATCACTGCGCGATAGTTTCTTCTGATCTGAGTAGAACTAAAAAACAACTCGTCTTTTCAAAGCAATGTTTTAAACATTACTATAACAAAAAAACTTTCATTACACAGAACGAATATTCTATGTTCATGACATGTCTCCTTTGATTGAGGTTATCCCAAAACTGGTACTTGAAACCGACAAAAAAGTCACCATTATTACTGAAGTGAACATAGCAGGTGAGTACTCATCTCTCGGGAGTTTTAAATAAACTCTTAATCGTCGAAAGTATCTGCTTCGTCAAGTATAACTGCGTTTTTAAGGCAGATGGCACGTAAATTGGGTGTTCTACTACTAAGCGAAGGTAGCTCTCTGAACGGAATGTGGCGCGTTTCGCGGTTATGGGCGCCAGCTGCGGTTCAACATAGACAACCCGTGGCTAGAGCGGTCATCCGGCAGAGCCTGGCTCCAATAAGCTACCTCTTCTACCTGACCCTCGCAAAAAATGTACGGTGGAGAGAACTATTCGCAAACATTTACACCTCTCTTTAGATGATGCACCTCAAATGAGGCAGTTGTCTTTCCGCATCATCAAAAAACAGTAAGAAAAAAAAACAACTAAAGCGGGCACAGTTGTAACGGTTTCAGGTAAGACCAGCTCACACACGAAACACTTTACACTAAGTACAAATCTGGGAAAAAACTCCTTATTTTAAACCCCTTCATATTACTTTTATGCAGATAAAAGTACAAGCTTTCATGCCAGCCAGTTCGCAGTAACTGCAGCTACGCGTGTGAAATGAAAGAAGATTGGCAGTTTATTTGGCCTTCTGCGTGACAAACTGCTAGCTTCGCCTTCGTACACTAGTCATCACTTGCCATTCTCTTCAAAGGATTGCAAAAGTGACTAGATTTCGAAAGATACATGCTTGTAATTCGAATAAAAAAATTATAACCGATGAAAATGAAAAAAAATCTGAATCAAGTTATGTGTCCATGCAGAAATGAAAAAAATAGCAAACCTGGAGAGCAGGCCAAAACGCTAGTAAAGCATCCATGAATGAGCGTGTTGCTACAGTAGGTCTGTGCATATGCACGTCAACGAATAAAGGTCCTTTGTTCACATATCTCATCACAGCCTCATAATGCTTGAAAAATTTATATAATGATTTCTGGATCGACGTTATTGAAATAAGGACCACATGTAGGAACATACCCTCTCAAAACGCTCCAAAAAGCTTTTGTCACCTAGAAGAATGTATGCCTTGAGACAGTACTCGTAGTAAGAGTCGATTCCAGCGCCAATGCCGCTCTCTAAATTAAAACAATGTGCCGTTGACATACTCACAACACATAGAAAGCTTAAGATAGAAAAGTAAGACCACAAGCTTGAAACAGTCTGAATAACAGGAAGCCTGAGCCCGTAATGAGACCAGACAAATTATCCAAAAGCGTCTAAGAATTTACTAACAAAATTCGAGGGATGAAATGAAATTTTTTGTGAACACTGTACCTCTCCGAACCCAATCGCCAGAATGAACATTCAAAACAGTTCCCATCAAATCCGATGCACGATGTCGTTGGCCCCATAGAAAATCCATAGCCTTTCTGGCCTGAAAAGTTGAAAAATAAACACTTCATAACAAAAAAATCAATGAGTTCGTTCGTGCCTTTTCTTCATATATGCCGTTGCCAGTGAGTCTCGAAAGTGCTGCCATTTCCAGCAGCATCGTTCCTCCACAAGCAGTACACGTATCTTTCTGACGTTTGAGATGATCCAACATACCATGGCGAAGGTTTATCTTAACTCCCAGATATATAGGGTACGAAATAAGAGGATGTTCTGGAACTATAAAGAAACACTGGAAATGCATACCCTACTGTAAGGAAGACCCGACGACGTATTGAAGGCAGGTAACAGACGATCACCAATGTCTATGGCCATTTTTAACAACTGTCCATTATCGTACCATTGCAGGCGCGAGGGATCTTTACCACGAATTAATTCGGCCATTAAGTGTCCTGCAGTAGCAGTGAGTAATCATATAGTACATGTTACCGTTGAGAGATGTACTTGTATCAGCAAGTGATAGGCGATAATGAAACAATTGGTGCTATGTGAGTTAGGTGTGCATGCCCATTCCAAGTAGAAGAACTTAGGGAAACTATACTGCATTCCCACCCCGAAAAGTTTCTCTATTTCTAGGCTTAGCCATAATGAAAATAGGAACTCGGTGATGGATAGGATATCATTGGCGGTAAGTAACATCAAAAATCGGCGTACCTATCCGGCTCACATAGGACCAACAATTATAAAAAGATTGCGCCTACACTACAGTATGAAAAGAAAAGCAGTGTCGGTGAAACAAAAAAAAACTCGAATTCGGTGAAGAAAATAAGCAACATACCGGAAAGTAAGCCTCCAAGAATACGAATGTTGGTTTCGAATACAGAAACAATGAGATCGGAGTCAAAGCGCACATTGTCGACAATCAATTTCACAGCCCTCTCAAATTCATCCAAAGCACCGACAACTACTAACGTGTCCAGAGTGTCGATTAGCGTCAAAGAAAAGCTAAAACAAAAGCGTTGATGGCCCTTCAAGTGTGGTGCACATTCAATATGTATACTCTTATTTATTTCGTTTTCAAGCTAAAGAGCTGCCGTACAGCGAAGAACCGCATCAAATTGGGGTCCAAAACACTATGTTTCACCAAAGATAAAATATGATGATTGAAAAATTCTCCAATGGGCAAAAGGCTTACTTTCCAAGAGAGTCATCAACGTCTCCTC
Source organism: Ostertagia ostertagi (assembly GCA_036418205.1). Taxonomy (NCBI): domain Eukaryota; kingdom Metazoa; phylum Nematoda; class Chromadorea; order Rhabditida; family Trichostrongylidae; genus Ostertagia; species Ostertagia ostertagi. The sequence goes on from MU868396.1 coordinate 43,932, forward strand.
TACTTGGAGTTACTCCTCGTACTCGTCCTCGACAGGATAACGGCATAAGTTCGTCTGCTGGATAGGCATATGTCATGTAGGATTGATAGCCATGCATGAACATCTCATAGGCACGGTCTCTGAGACATTTAACATGACATAACAACCAAAGTAGCACAACCCTTTACACCTATACCTACTCAGAATACCTGATGGCATTCACATACACTTCTTTTTCGCGAAAAAACCTGTCCTCAGTGCAGCCTCACAAGCATGCTACTTGAAAAAAATATAATGACACCAACTGTGTTACTAGGTCTGCAATTACGACAAGTCTCGCCGCATGAAACAGAGAATGCCAGGCGTTGAATGAAGAATTTCTCTAATTTTTCTTTCCAGAACGAAATAAGCGATGAAAGGGCATCCCATGCTAAGGGAGTGGGGATCCAGAAATCAAATTGTGTGAAAAGTGCTGTTGGGCCAATCAAAGATCCGTGGCAACTAACTGGTAACCTTTTCAACTGGGAAGGATACAAACATTGACTTTTATCACGGCTGACCGCCTTTGCAGGCTACATCGTCTCAAAATACACTTTTACTCTAAATGGGTATGCTATAAGATCGGGTGAGGCGTACCAAAAAGGATTGACCAATGCCGGATACTTCACCGGTTTGCTATCCTTCATAAATTATGGTAGGTAGGGTAGGTTTAAAAACAGTCCATATGCGCAGTTCGCGGACACTATCAACTCGGCCGCTGCCGCACCTCAAATCGTGAAGAAAGAGGGGGGGGCATTAACAATGTAAGTAGTATGTACCCCCCTCTCGATGCAAAAATAATATAATGGAACACATAAACTTTAAGCCTTACGGAAACGCGTGAGCAAATACACAAAAAAAAGCCAAGCGTTAGGGTGCGGTCATACTTTGCGACTGTCTGCAATTCGCTTAGAGATCGAGTGCGGAGTTAGATCGGCCATGCGATCGCACGATTGATACCTCTCTCTCCACACATGGATTGTCAGACTGTCGCAAAGCATGACCGCCCTCTTACTTCAACCCTGAACCGCTGAGATAAAAATAATACGCGAGAGTGTAAAGAAAAGTGTTCCACTATGATAGTTCCACATCACAAGCCTAATTCTTCGACCAAATCACAATGAAAAAAACATACCTCAATTCTGTTTTGTTGAGCTCCGCCCAACATGCAGACAATGCCAACGATAGTAACAAAAACCGGGCGTTGAAAGACAGCATCATGGCACAGTTAAAGATTATACATCAAGAAATACAACTGGATCGCATCCAGAGAAATGCTACAGTCTAGTTAGTGGAAATATTCCATATGCATAAGACCTGAAACAGGATCGGATAATATTAACGATAAGTTCGATTTCGTTCAATAACCACAAGATTACGATAATAAGAACTACATTACCATCACGTATTCATAGAGGATTTGAAGCATACAGTGGAAATCATGAATAAGATTAATTGCCGATTCATTGTAAAAAAAAAGAACACAAGTGCCGAATTAGAGCGGGTTCTTGGTAAGTTTCTGCATGCGATCATTAAACGCGATACGGAATTAAAAGCACAAAATAACTTTCAATAAAACTAATCAGAATAGTTTTCGTTCTCAAGGGCTAACAGCTGACGCTTACTTAATGCTTTCTACCTTGAAAATAAAGATGTAATAATAAAAAGACAGAGGAACTGAAAAGAGAACAGTATCTATGGAGGGTTTTACGCTAGTTCGAGTTTAAAACCCAAGTAGTGCCACGCGCACGCCGATGCGCCAGTGTTACCGATTGAATGAAACTGGAAGAAAAAGGGTTCCACTTGTGTGAACGGTTTCATATCTACAGAACACGTGTTCGCATTGTTCACACAAAATATTAATCAACTATAGTAAAAATATAATGTAAAGCAGGTTCAGCAAAAGAAGAAAAACACGCCGTAAGGTTAGTACGGTTATTCCCATTCGAAGAACTATTCGAAATGATCCAATTAAGGAACTAGATGCTGAAATTGACCGAACGTTTCCTAATCTTGAATCCACTTGAGTTGTTTGCCGAAATTCGCACCAATGAGAGCAATACGTTGAAAAAAACTTGTCCGCCACGCCAACTTTCCGTGTATGTTTAGCGGCGAGTAAACACCACGGACGTAAAACGTATAACGAGGGAAGAAACGAGAGAAAGCTCATGGCAGAAGTTAATGCAATGCTTTTCATATGAAAAGGCAGGCTTCAGAAAGGTCTCTGCTTACTGTTACCTGAAGCAGAAAAAGAAATAGTTCCGAAACCAATTCGGCCAAATAAACAAGAAAAAGAACATGTTCGACATGCCCCAACAAAAATGTAAAGAAGGGATAACTATATAAAATCTACTGGTCAAATATGAAGAGGAACTTGCACGAATCTTGTGATCCACGCACTACAACATTTTAGTCGCGGAAACGTGGACCGAACGCGCGCCTCCGATTTGGAATTGGAGCACGTTATCGTCCCGTGGTTTATGTCGTTCCAATGTTTTAACAATAAAATTAAGACAGTGTGGACACTTTCGAGAACATTGGTTCACTATTCAGAATGAGCGCTTGCCATCAATGCTTAGAAAATACGAAGTAGTTTTGTAAAACAAAACTTAAAGCGATTATTAAAACCATGAATAAATGCCCTTTCTATCACGAAGAATCCTCATAAAGCACCTCATGTTGATAAACGTTCTCATCCAGTAAGGGGGGGGGCATTGTGATGCAACGTCAAGTGGCTGCCCTCACCCCCCACCCCCTAGACTGCCTTCACTCCCCCTGGCTCACGGGGTCCCGTACTTCGAGAAACCTGTGCGCCAGGGGGAGTGTAGGCAGTCTAGGGGGTGGGGGGTGAGGGCAGCCACTTGATGCCCCCCTTACTGGATGAGACCCAAACGTTGTTCTGAGATGAGCGGCTCATTTTTCCACTATTGGCTACCATTCGGAATCGCCTCCCTACTTTCTTCACGATTTGGTCGATAGTGCCCGCGAACTGTGCGGGTAAATTTGAAAACGCTCCACCACCACAGTTCGCGGGCACTATCGACTCGTCCGCGCTCGCCGCGGCCGCGCCCCAAATCGTGAAGAAAGTGGGGGAGCATACGGGATCAGATCCTGGGATCATGAGTGTATTGGCTACCCCACTTACCACTGCACCACTTTCGCTCCAGTACGTGGAGTTACTAACAACTTACACTTCTTGTTTATAGAGAGCAAAACGCGTGCCCGTACCTTTAGGTCTTTGGGAGTAAAGCGTTCCTGGTGGTGGACAGCTACGTTACCATGTTCACGGATATTGATTTGCAGTCATATAGGTAGTCATTGCTTGAAAAAAAAATACATGCTCGAGGGTAATTGACAATCAATGGCCAACTAGTTTGATGTCAGTTATGAAGAAGAATTTAGACGTCATATAAGGCGTTTCGGACAAATGAGGCCTTATCAATAACAAACACGACACAAAGGAATTCTGCGCAGAAAGGCGGTCGGCGCCCATTGATGGCCTACCGGTAAGATAAGGAAACCCGATAGCTTCAACCTGTGCTAATATCCGCTAAACTCGTTCAAAACAACGATAAGATAAGAGACACAGGCTCAGCTAAAGAGGGGATATCGCGGCGCAATAGTCCGCCGCTGCAGCTGTGAACCAATTTTTTGCACGGGGAGAAACCTCTGGGGTGAGTGGACCAATTAATCAGTGCAAGAAAGGAACTATGTAGATATAAAATAGATATGAAAATGGTTCTGAATGCTCGGTGCTGCGCGCTACAATGTCCCCTTCCCGCCCCCACCTAAACATGAGCGGCTCGAAACGCTTTTTTCATATTGTGGTTCACGTACATGGAACATGAAAATTACTTTTATTTTTCCCGAACGGCGCTAGAAACGCCCAACAAGTTGTGAAAAGTTCCAATTAGACGCACAATTTTTGCAATTTCAATAGATTTTAAGCATTTACAGCATTGTGTAGTGTATTCCTACAATATTTTAGCCTTCTGAGGGCCGTTCAAAAAGTTAACCAGCTGTCTGTTCCAAGCATGCAAAAATACCGTTTTGAAAAAAAAAACGCTGCACGTCTTCGAAGACTGTCCTTGCCACTACTCATTTGATTTTCATGGTGAAAAATTGGTGACTTATTTTCATTCAAAAAATATGACATTGATACGGTAGCGGTCAAAAGTAAACGATTTTAGTGCATTATTTTTTCTCGCTTGAGCAACGCCCTCCAAAGATTGATATACTATGTTTTCTAGTGTTTTTATATCCTCAAGTCTTAAAGAATCAGGATGTTCAAAAAAAATTTCGAGGCCACCATTGATTTTTTTCTGGCAAAAAAGGAAGCACGAAAAACCGTTTCGGCGAACACTTTTGACCGCTACTGTAAGTGCCATTGTGAATGATGTAGGAAAGAAGTTTCTGCTTTTAGTCGTGTCGCCACCTGAAGAGGAAAGGGGGGGTCGTGAAATTTTCGGAGTTGGAGCGGCGCAAGATTGGCCCAGCCGTGTGCCTTGTTCTCTAGGCCAACAGAGTGAGTTCCGTCGTCCTTCCAGTTTCAACTTTATGAAATCAAGACGAATGTGTCCATTGGAGTGATAAACAAAAATTCAGGCGCTTGAGCCTCTGAAAATTGTGCAATGCACGTTCACGCTTTAGCTGGCGTCAGCTTGGATGATGCGGAGCATACTCTCCATGCCTCACCTCTAGCGTAGAGTATTGCGCAGAAGCTGCGACTTTCAAAAGGACGAAATGCAACCTGGGTGGATACTGCAGAGCAATTTTTCCTCGCACGGCAAGTTCTGATTAGTTAATATTGGAAATGGTAATATACAAAGAGCCTGAACATAATGAGGATAGGACCTCAGCTTTCTCCACACAGGTTTGTGAGTGCGGTGGACATCAGGGGCCGCATGCTAACTTTTCCCCAGGCTACGGGAACGAAAAGATACTTTAAATATATTTGTTTTTGTCAAGCCAGGTTTTTAGCTTACCTTCACTGTACACATAAATTACAATATCCCCTTACTTGGGGCAAATTTGCTTGGGATGACAACGAAAACTTTAAAGGGATTCTTGTTTCATTGCCTGAGGAGAAGGATAGCATACGACCCCAGTCTTCATTTTTTAGGAGGTGTGTAGAAATGTTCTGGAGCTTGCTTCACAAGAAAGGGTATTTTCAGTGAACAGCGTTTATGCCTACGATCACACACCTTTTTTGTTGGTGCCATTGGTGTTTGATTGGATAGCACCACGAACTCGACACCTATTCGGTATCGTAGAAGGAGTTGGATGCGTATTTGGGCAATACGTGAACTAACGGATTTATTCGACAAGTCAATGTTTTCAATTTCTCAGTATTTCACTGTACAAACAGCTACCCCGTAGGCGCAAAATCAATCCCCAGGGGCGGTATTAATCCCTCCCCCAGGGGATATCCCCCCTGCCCTCTGGTGGGGACAAAAAAAGGGTTGCGTCATAGGACCTAGCATACCTCTGTGTTTCTACCTGCCAGACAGAGCAGAGCGCGCTACTACCCTCCACTGATGAAGCACTTCTTTTCCCTGAGGGTTCGCGCGCTGCTCTAACTGTCTGGCAGGTAGAAACACAGAAAGAAAAAAGAAACACAGAGCTATGCTAGGTCCTATGACGCAACCCTTTTTTGCCCCCCCCCAGAGGATTGAATCAGAGGAGGGGGATATATCCCCTGAGGGAAGGATTGAATACCGCCCCAGATCATTCGTGAAGTGGCGGCGCCGCTGCCTCCTTTCCCTATGAACTGATCACTGTGAACAATCTTAAAATTTGGAATTGTTCAAAAACTGAAGGGAGGGGCTACCGGATGGAAAGCGAGAAAGGCCTTCTCAGAAATTATCTTGAGAAAAATGAACAATGGCTACCACAAAGAATGACGCAGTTCCCATGAGATTTGGTGGAATGATGCGCGACTTTGTTTGCTACGTAACTGACACTGCTATGTGACGGCGTCCCAACTCCCAATGCCAATTAGCGCTGGACGATCCGGTTTCGCAGGTGCCAGTTTGTCAGTTCCACGTGGGAAGGCAGCTGCTTCTCTGCACTAAATTTTGAGGCGTTTCACCAGAGTCGAGTATTTCGACGAAGGGGGTTACGAATATCTCTTCCCAGGGTATCGTTATCAATTACCACCCTTAAAGGCAATGTTTTTTTTTACAAGCCATTGACTGTGTCTCCAACTCAGAGTATTCAGCGATTGAACCGAGAGATTATGCATCTATGTGAGAAACCTAGTAAATGTACAAGGTAGACCGGGTCACGCAAAATTTTTGAGTCAGTCCCTTTTCTGTACTAGTCACATGTACCTTAAAGGCAAAGTTCGGGCTCAGACCCACTTAATGAGCCTTTACGGTGGCTAGAAGCGCTAGGTACGCAAGTGTAGAGGTCGCGTCACTTCCCTACTTCGAAAAGCGTTATTTAGACGCTAGGCGCTAAGAACTTTGACACGCTCCACCTGTTGCGACACGCTCCGCCCACCGCTCGATATCTTGTCTGCGTCGCAACTTGATCTGCTATGCTCTCTCTACTCGGACTTCTCTAGCGCTCTCCGCGCTCACATTATCTCTCATCTCCCTGCCGGCCTTTTGAACTTCTCCGCAGCGTAGAGCAAAAGGCTCGTATTTCCTGTGTATTTCACGATTTTTTTCTCCACTGGCGGTCCACTTCCTACCCCTACTTTCACATTTGAGTGGAATTACCTCATAATTCAATCCTGAATCTTGCATTTAAGCCCCCTTCACTTCCCAAGAGTGCTGAGAGTGCTCTCTACTCTCCGAAATCGCAAGCTTCAACCCGATTCTTTCATTGCGTCGCCTGATACGTAGGCCGCCCTGTGCGGACTTCTTCCATGCCCCGCCTTTGGCTCCGCCCGAATTACCTTCGATGTCCATAGAATGTAGTTTTCGTGAGTTTGTTTCTCTTCGGAAACCGAATCTTCATGCGTGAAACTTTGTGTGCTGCATTCTAGTGATCACAACTGATACATTCATGTTGAGAAAGAATGCAAGAATTTTCCGCGAAGGATTCCTTTAACAAGTAGGACTTCTTCTGGGCTTTGTAAAAACAACCTTTGTTTGGTCAGTTCAGGACTAATGAATGTGGGATAAAAGTTCCTCAGTAAGCGTTCAGGATACCCCACACTCAAATGTGAATAGCTTGCTCATACAGTACATGTTTCAGGCTTATAGAATGGCCGACCGTGGTAGTTTTTCTATAGAGGTATTTTTTGATTATTTGTGTTGAATTCATCTTTCTGAATAGCTTGCTTTTTAGGTGTTAACTTGTTTTTTAGGTTTGATGGAGTAACGCTACGGTAGTCCTACGGAACTGAATTCCGAGTAGCGAAACGTTTCAATGAGGTTAGTGTTGACCTCAGCAACTTGATTAGTTCCTGTAAAGTGAATAAAATTTCAGTGGCAGCGATCAAAATGTATCGGTCAGGAGGTACACGTGCGGAGGCGCGGCGAAGGCAGCGTCGCGGACGTGGCATGAGCACTACGTCGCAGTAGATCTGAATAGTCGTGTCGTAGCCTCTGCGTGGTATGGCAGTTTTAATCACCTCACCGACATCCGAAAACAAACCGATGTAAATCGAAATTTTTCATGCATGTGAACTTCTTCATATCTTAAATAAAGGCAGCAATAATTAACTCATCATCACTACAAAGAAAAACTCCGCTTTAGAAAAAAAATACACGTTTAATCTTACTGTGAGGACCCATCAAATACGAAATGCACTTGTGTACCAAATCAGATCCAGAACTACGATTATCATTTGCACATCTATCTTCTAGACATATCTTTACAAACAAAAACGAAAAAATTGAAAACAGAACATACAAAACATCTTCACATTAGAATAAAAGAGAATTCGAATTAGAAGACCACATCATAGCCATTAACAGAATGATAAGATTCGAATGCTTCCCGTAATCGGCTTCAATGGTAACGACGCTCATGGTCACGGTTTGGTTGCTAGCACCTAAATGAAGCATCCGTCAAGCAGAGGAGAAACAACTCCTATTTGTGGTCGAGTCATAAGCCCTATTTTAGAGTGCAAACGTTCTATTTAGTAGATATTTGCCAGTCAGTTTCTTTGCAAATGTTTTCGAATACCTGCTTCTGAAGATTAAAGGCACGCTCCGGCATCAGGCACACTCACCGCTTCCATTCCAGTTGTAGTAGATGTCAAACGACACCTGAACGACCGGCCCGATGGTCAGACTTCTTCACGAAAGCTCTGAACGAAAGGAATGAAGGACTTCGTGTCCCTCGAGCGAGGAGGGTCCACTGGACAACTCTTGCACGCGACAGGGACGAATGGAGACGTTGCTGGCGCCCGCTCGAGCAATTCGATGATCAACGGGACGACAGGTGATACAGGTGATTTTATATGCTCATTGGAAAATTGCAAAATGTTGAATTTGAATAAATATGACTAGTTGAAGACTGAAAACTCGCATGTATGCAAAAAACGCAACAAGGGGATCCTTTTCTTCTGGGTGGGCACTCTGCAAATGGGTGGTTAATCAATGAGAAACTACGCACAAATAACCACAACTTCTTGTACATAATGTTGAATGTACATTCCAACGAAAATACTACTAACTCTCCCTTCAAAAGTAATATCTTCCCTTGAACAATTTCCTCTTTTCTCTGGGCCTTTGCCATCTATTGTGTTGAAAATCTTCACTTGTAACAGCGTCTCTATGTAACACATTTTGTATTTCATTACTATAACTACTATGAGCCTGCCCCGATAATGTTTCCCATCTTAGTTTCAAATTCTGCTGGGTGCGAGGCAGAGGTATGGTACTAGTACTACTGTATTGGTGCTAACTTAGTTGGTTGTGACGGACGTAAGCAAACCAGCCCTTTTGGCGCTTCGGCTGGGACCGTATGCTGAATGTTGGGGAGGGGATGGAGTCCCCGACGGTGGACGGACAACTTCAACGCGGTCCTTAGAACCGCCACAATTTGGCGCTTACCTTAGAACTAAGCCTTAAAGAGAGGACGGGTCCGTCCCCTCTCCTAGGCTTAGTCCAAGGGTGAGCAGACCGGTCCTTCTGGCGAAGCTACTGGACCAGCTGCACCACTTGCGTCAGTACTCTCCTATCGTACCAACCGAGTTGAAGTAAACCGTCGACCGTTGGGGACCCCATCCCCTCCCCAACATTCAGCATACGGTCCCAGCCGAAACGCCAAAAGGGCTGGTTTGCTTACCTCGTACGCGGTTTTCCGGCGCGGCAGTCTGCTCGCCTGGCATCTTCGGAAATCCGTGGGCCAGGGGGAGTGTAGCCAGTCTAGGGGGGTGGGGGGTGAGGGCAGTCACTTGACATGCGTGAAAAGCTGGAATGTTCGAGTTTACACTATCTCGTTCGAAGAGAGCCCAGGCTGGATTGGGCGGCTGCGGCGCCGCCGTGTGCCCCCCCCCCCCAACTAAGTTAGCACCCTGTATTGGACCCTCCCCCTCGCCCCCCCCTCACCCTTTTAAACAGTGACACTACAGCAAAAATTGCGTGTATCACATGCAAAACGAAAAAAAAAAGAATGAGGTAACGATCACCTTCTTCTTCTTCTTCTTCTCCCTAGCGTTAGTCCCGCGCAGTCGCAGGGTCCGCTGTCTTTGTCAGTCGTCGCCACTTCGCTCTGTCTAGGGCATCTCCTGCAGTGGCCGTGATTTCACCTAGGTCCTTCTTGATCACATCCTTCCACCTCTTCTTTGGGGCTCCTCGCGGTCGCTTGCCTTGCACTTCGAAGTCCATCGCATTCCTTATCGGGTGGCCTTGCGGTCTTCTCAGCACATGTCCATACCACCGCAGTCGTTGCTCCCTCACCTTCAGCTGGACAGGGGCAGTCTGCATGACCGCTCTGACATCCTCGTTCCTGACCCTGTCCAGTCGCGTCCAGCCGCAGGCCCACTCAGCATCCTCATCAGCGGAGTGAAGCTGCCTTTCGTGATTCTTGTTCAGGGGCCAGCACTCGCTGCCGTAGAGCATCGCAGGCCTTACCACTGTTCGGTACACCTTCCCTTTGAGCGCTCTGGAGCACCTTCGGATCGCAGAGGATTCCAGTGGACTCCCTCCATTTCATCCATGCCGCGTTGATCCTCCCCTTACTGCCTGGTCCACACTGCCGTCGGCCGCCAGATCACTTCCCAAGGTATCGGAAGTCCTCCACTCTTTCGATGCTTTCACCATGCCCGTCCATGATCGGCTCTGCACCCTCTTCAGAACTCAGGAACTTGGTCTTCTTGACATTCAGCCGTAGTCCGCCTTCTGCCAGGACCTTCTGCCATTGCTGCACCTTGGCCTGTAGTTCCTCTCTACTATCCGCTATCAGGGCGATGTCGTCTGCGTAGAGGATGGTCTTTAGCGGTCCTTCCATGAGCCCTTTCACCAGGACATCTAGTGTCAGGAGGAAGAGGAACGGGCTCAGAGCCGACCCTTGGTGCACCCCAACCGTGATGTCCACTTCCTTCGTTAGGCCGTGTGGGGTGCGTATAGCTGCCTTCGCCCCATCGTACATATCCTTCACCAGCGAGACCAGGTGTTCTGGCACGTTCCGTTCCCTAAGCGCTCTCCATAGTACCGCTCGTGGTAGCCGGTCGAACGCCTTCTCCAGGTCGAGGAAGGCTAGGTAGCAGGGTCGGCGCTTTTCTCGATACTTCTCCATCACTTGCCTTGCGATGAAGATGGCATCCGTTGTAGACCTTTCGGGCATGAACCCGAACTGTTCCTGGGAGATGGGGACCAGCTCCCGCAGTCTCGAATCGACCAGTCGCTCGTACAGCTTCATTGTATGAGCAGTCAACTTGATCCCGCGGTAGTTGGAGCAGTCCATCGCGTCACCCTTCTGCTTGAAGATGGGGACGATAGTGCTTGTTCTCCAGGCATCTGGCATCCTTCCTTCCGCAGTTATGTTGTTGAGGAATCGTGTGAGCCATCCTTATCCCGTAGTCACCCAGCGCCTTCCATGCCTCAATTGGCACCCCATCTGGACCAACCCGGCCTTCCCAATCTTCATCCTCCCAAGTGCACACCTAACCTCATCCTCAGTCCAGAGTGCGATGGGACCAGCTGTGGCCTCTGCCCGTGAGTTGTTCTCGTGGGGGAACTCCTCGTTCAGAAGTGCACTGTAGTACTCTTCCCACCTCCTCTTGACTTCGGCTGGCTTCCTTAGGATGACACCATCTCTGCCTTTCACACTTTTCACCACCCTGATGTCTTGGGTAGCACGATGCCGGGCCTTGGCCAGTCTGAAGACGAACTTCTCTGCGTTTCTGCTTTCCAACTTCTCGTACAAGGCGTCCATCTCCGTGTTCTTCGCCTTGGCTACGGCGCCTTAGCGAGCCTCTTGCAACTCCTGTAGGTAGCGAGGTCTTCGGGGCTCCGGGTCTTCTGCCAGCGCTTGTATGCTTCCTTCTTCTGCTTCACGACTCGCTGGACTTCCTCGTTCCAGAACCACGCTGCCTTGTCTCCTCTGATCCACCTCGGGTCTCGCCCAGTACCTCCTTGGCACATCGCAGGATGGTCTCAGCCGTCTTGCTCCATGTTCGCTGTATTGGCCCGTTAGGATTTGGTAGACCAACTTCCATTATCCTTCGTTTGAGGTCATCTTTCTCCGCTTGGTGCAACTTCCACCACCGGATTCTCCGCTCGGTTCTAACCCTTGTCTTCTTCGGGAGGTCCATGGCAATGTCTGCCAGGAGGGGCCTGTGCTGCGGAGCCAATTCCTCGCCAGGGAGTACCTTGATGTCTTTTACCGATCTCAGGGATGATCTTCTTACGAGCACATGGTCGATTTCCGTATGTCGTCCCCCACTGCTGTAGGTCACCTTCTGAGTCTCCCTTTTCGCGAAGAACGTGCTGCAGATTGCCAGATCGTGGGCCGTAGCCAGGTCCAGGACCCTCTCTCCCTCGGCGTTCCTCACTCCTATCCCTCTACCTCCGTGCACCCTTTCCCGGCCTCTCCTGTCACTGCCGACGTGGCCATTCAGATCACCTGCTACGGTCAGGTAATCGCCTTCCGGAATCGTTCTTATGGCTTCGTCCAGGCTCAGGTAGAACTCGTCTTTCTCACTGTCGGGGCATCCTGTCTGCGGCGCGTACACGGAGAGTATTGTCCAGTACCCCTCCTTCGTGTCTATCCTCACAGCCATGATCCGATCGCTGATCCTGTTCACAGCGGAGACATAGTCCTTGAGCGACTCCGCTACCGCTATGGCCACACCGTTCCGCTTGGTGTCTTCTCCATTGTAGTAGAGCTTGACACCTTCCCCGATTTCCCTGGCCTTAGCACCTTTCCATCGCGTCTCCTGAAGGCATAGGACTTGGATATTCCTGCGCGTCATCAGATCAGCAACCTCTCGGGACTTCCCAGTTAGCGATCCTACGTTCAAACCTATTTTTCGAACTAGCTTCTTTGGCCGAGGCCCCGAGGCCGTTCACCTCGAGCCTCGCTCGCATACTGACCACAGAACTCGGGCGGGGGTTCTGCGCGCCACTTCCGGGTGACGTCCTAGCTTTATCACTGATTCTTTTTTCGACTTTAGACATGTTTGTGTGTGACTGGGGTGTTCATCAGCCGGCCTGTCAACCTGGGCCTGACGCTGGTACTAGAACCATTTTTGCAATTTTTGCAAGGCATGGTTTAGAGCCTCGGCAGGGATCGAACTCGCGGTTTTCCAGAGGTGCAGACATGAGTCTAACCTCTTAACCACTCGGCTATCCCTGCCTCGAACCGCAGCAGG
>MU868396.1:56827-68914 GCA_036418205.1 Ostertagia ostertagi
TTTGCCACCAGGTTAAGTGGCTCACACACCCCCACCCCCTGAATTGGCCCCATTCCCCCTGGCTCACGCATTCTTACTTACTACCAGGTTCCCTCCACACCAAAAGGATTAGATGTCATACAACCTTCTCCTCCCAGGCTTGGTCCAAGGGGCACTATTTCGTCGCCACGTGGCAGTTTCGAAATACGCCCCATTGGCGGACTAAGCCTTGGAGGAGCAGAGGAACAGCCGCGTCGCCGCGTGGTACCCCCAACCCACTTAGCACCCTGAGCTGAATGAAAAAGTGATATTCACCTAGTGAGCAGCTAGGAGTAAGCATTGCTCAAGGACGCGGGTCGCCCTCCATTGTGAGGCTTAGTCTTAAACATTTACGATAAAAATACTTTCTATGGTTTTAAACGCGTAACGCGTTCAAATCACAATGCCCTCCCCCCTTACTGGATGAAACCCAGTATAAATTCTGCAAGTAATGGAGGGTTGAGTTTTGCCTTCGATTCCTGCACCATGACCCACTCCGTCGAATCCACTGGCTCGTGCGCGCGCGGGAACCCTTCAATTCAAAGGCCAGCCGATGAGATAAGGGTAGGAAATGTCGTTGCGAGTGTGCTCTGTCTGTACCATTGATGAGCGTTCGGGTGCCCGTGCTGGCGTTCGTTCTCTGTCCACGTTACTCTGATGCTGGCGTCCATGATCCGTACACTTTTCACTCCTGCTGCCGATGTATTGATCAGGCACTTCCGGTTGTTCTGTGGACTTTTGATCGGTGCCGTGGTTCTAAACGGGTCCGTGTTCGGAAATCTTGACTATTTTGCGCTTCTTCGATCCGATTCTTCTGATAGTTATGCCCACAGACCTTTACAAGGCTGCGTCCTTAAGTGCTGGGATCGTCGGAAAGTCTTATCAACCTGCAATTTCTGCAGCGATCCATCTGATAACTGCGCATTTTTTCGGATGTTGTTGTACAGTTTAGTGAATTCCGAACAGTGACCGGACAGTTATTGATTCTAGTGAGCTAGACATGTCCATACAGTCCATCACAGTTTAGCCGCAACTCTTCCTTGTTCCACTCTCATCTCAGGCTACCCAAGTAGCATTGAAATTGAACTTAAAAGCACATGCCTTCAGAAACTTATAACGCCCATTCACGTCACTGCTATGATATATTGTTTAAGGATTTTCTATGTGACCTTTTCAAGCTTATTACTTGGATCAGTTTGATTTTCTGTTTTTCAGATGTTGTCAACGAAAGCTTCGTCATTGTGTCGGCAGTTTTCGACAACTAGTGTACCATTTGCTAAAATAAACAATGTGGCTATCGTCGGTGCTGGTCTCATGGGATCAGGAATTGCACAGGTAAACATTACTAGTTTCGATGGACTTTTGGCCTTTTCTCACATGAGGGTTGACACGGAAGCTCCGGCGAGCGTGCTCGTCCAAGAAGTTCAAAACCGTTGTCGTTCGTTTTTTTCCTAGGATACTAACAATAGTTCCAAGTTCTCTCATCTTGAAACCTCGGCATCTTCGTTGTTATTGTAATTGTTGATTGTACTTCTGCTTGAGGTTGTTAAGGTGGAAGATTTATTCTGGCCAACGTTTCGACCGTTCCGTCGTTTTCAAGGCCTTGTTCCACCGCAAAGTGTGGCGAAATACTACACTCAGTTAGTAAACATTAGTAGCGAAACGGTCGAAACGTTGGCCAGAATAAATCTTCCACCTTAAAACCTCAGGCAAAGTATTAGGTTGTCTCATAAATAGTGTCGCTTTTTTTCAACCAAAAAATTTTCATCTAAATCCCATGCTTTTACACATCGAGTCATATACCATTCGAAAGAGAATTGTCTGCTCTACAAAATATCGTGTTCTTCTTCCATCTATGTTCAATGGTTTTCAAATTTGAGGCATGCGAAATGGGAGGTCCCGCCGACAAAAATTGACCAAACCGACAACTAGCTCTAACTTTATGTTCCCTTCGGAGAAATCAATCAATGATGTACCCTCTACTTATGCATGACCTCTTCTAAACATTACACTATTAGGTTTCCCAACAAGTCGCGTCATTCCATTTCCAGACCTGGTTTTTCAACCAGAACTCGACGGTCAAGCACCATTACCTGAGATCGAGGTCGAAATTTTTTTATAGCCGAGACATTGAAAAACTAGTAGAATTTAAAGAACAAGTCATGACTAAGTTAGGAATGTACGCCTGGTTGATTTTCTCATCTTCTCAAGGATAATTTCTTTCAAAGAAATGCGGTCACTTTTGTGGACAAAGCACCTTACTCCTAAACCCTAAAATTCGAGCTAATTCCTAACAAACATCAAAACAAAACAAATGAGCGAATAGAGCAGAAGAAGTGCTCACAAAAGATACACCAGTTGATATAAAACAATAGCGTTTCAGAGGAAGAATTTCAATTTGAAAATTGCCATGGCTTATCGGTCGGCCAATTTCGAAAAGAAACAGGGCAAACCTTTTTCGGCAACCTAAGGGTGGAATGTTCAGAAGAGGTCATGAGTAAGTAGAGGGTACATCATTGATTGATTTCTCCCAGGGAAAATAAAGTTAGAGCTAGTTGTCGGTTTGGTCAATTTTTGTCGGCTGGACCTCCCATTTCGCAGGCCTAAAATTTGAAAACCATGGAACATAGATGGAAGAAGAACACAACATCTTGTAGAGCAGACAATTCTCTTTCGAATGGTATATGACTCGATGTAAAAGCATGGGGATTTAGATGAAAATTTTTTGGTTGAAAAAAAGCGACACTATTTATGAGACAACCTAATACAAAGCAACATTACTCCATCAATAGTTGACGTGGTCGTATTGTTGGATCGAAGCCTTGAGAACAAGCAGTATCTTCGGGGGTGACATTTAGTGATCGGCGCAGATGTCGTCGGAGTGCGGAGGGGGGGGGGCATCTTTATGCGGGGAATCCAGTGCATTTCGAGCGCTTTGTATTGTAAACATTTGTTCAGAATAACGCAAACCTTATACAGAAAAGACTTAACAGAACTAACAGTGCCTAAAAGTAGAGACAACAAACTCCCAAACCAAAAAAAAAATCCAGGTTCCCCATCCCTAGTCACGTTTAGAGAGCTTCTAAACACTGATGCAATGCGTAGTTTCGGGAACTAGGATTTGGGGGAGGGGGTTCACGGTGCATGAGCATTTCTCATTCTCCCCGAAGTTATTCAATTCCTCCAGCACGGTTACAAGGCTTCTGTCAACCAAAGGGTGAGAGCGTAGCTGGGAAAGCACACACTTTGTGTCTTATTGGGACTAAGCCTTGGGAGCCTAAAAGCCTAAGCGGTTTTGAGGACGTCATTGGTGGACTTGACTGTTAATCTCGCTGGGGTGTATTTGAGACGGCCTCTTAACGCTCTTCCACGAGTAAGTTCAATGACGTCATCAAAACCGCTCCTCCCTTCAGCCATCGTGATCACTGTCTTCAAAAGGTTTGAGTTGAACGCTAACGCAAGTTGTTGGCATGTTGAAATATCCTCATGACATTCCATATATAACGTATAACAGGTGCTTAGCTCATTGATGTGAGGTCCATTACCACTAATATGTTCAGGTTACAGCAGCTGCAAAACTGAATGTGTCCTTAGTGGACCAGTCTGACGGAATTTTGGACAAAGCTCGAAAAAGCATTGACACAAACTTGCGACGAGTTGCCAAGAAGAAGCATGCTGACGATAAGACTGTAAGTTCCTTTGTATTCAGTGCGAATTCTCGGTATCAAACCTGTACCATCTCTCGAGGTCTGCCAAAAACGGGGCTGATTGCCCGAAGAAGCATAGCGTTTATGTGTTTACTCAGTAGTCTTAACAGCGCTAACAAACCAAGGGTGTATTTTTCTGCGCTCTTCCCTCTATGAGTCAATGAACGCTTTCCAACCGCACGCGAGTATCTGGGGCTGTAGGGTTTTTTTTCAATGTCGGAAACTTCAAAAAAAGGGCTCGAATTATTGCGCTCTGATTCTCCCCAAGGTTACCTCCCTAAACCTTTTTTCGTGCACAGTGCTTCTCTTCAAGAAGTCTTTTGAGTGAACTATTCATCTCCGAAAAAAACAGCATGCGGCCGCGGTTGTGCAAACTTGTCTAAGACGGAGTCTTTTTCTAGAATCAAAACATATTTCGATAGCTCTGGCTCTGTCTACAGTACGTAAGCGGACAGTTCAAGAATCGTGATGGCTTTGCCTTCTGAAGGCACGTCCACGGTGGTCCAGCTTGATCTTATTTCACGTTGCTTATGTAGAACCATCCACCGAGGAAGAATGCGTTACACTGCTGCAATGTGATAGGGCACGGCAATGGCGCTAGAGTATTATCTAGTCTACTGGACAATGTGAACATCCAGGGTGTGCATCAATCTCTAACGACCTCAATCTCTAACGGAGGCCTTTTAACGGTCCCCTCCCTGATTATCCCTCTGGTCGACGGTGGCGTAAAAGTGCAGTAGCTCAGAGTATCACAGATTTGCTGCATCTATTATGTTTTGCCGAGACAAGATTTGATCTGCGCACCCTGATCTTTCCTGATACATTCCAGCTTTGCCTCCGGAGCTCTTAATAAAAAAAAGTCGTAGGGTGAAGGGGAGCGTGTTTATGACTGGTCGAACATCAAATTTTTCTTTTTTTGCAACTCCTCCACTTCCCACAGCGGGCAAATACAGCCCCGCCGAGGAGTCCTTTAGCGTTTGCGGTTAGGTTGCTTGTGTTGCTAACGGTGCAATCATAGTTATTGTCTACGTTGGGGTACCTCGCTCTTCTTTTCATTCTTTTTTCCAACTGGTTGTTCACTTCGCACCTCCACTCCTACATTTGAGCTCAAAATCTATGCTTTTGTCAGGCTCAAGAAGCGCTTGTGGCTGGTGCTCTATCTCGGCTACACACGACAACATCGCTTGAAAAGGCCATAAAAGACGCGGATTTAATTATCGAAGCAATCGTAGAAAATATAGATGTGAAACGGAAGTTGTTCAGTGAAATCGAGAAAATAGCGAAGCCGTGAGTTCATTTTTGAGCTCATATTACCATCTGACATTGAGTTTGAATCTTAATGGATAATTTTATAGATCAGCTATTCTGACCACTAATACCTCGTCACTTCGTTTGTCTGATATTGCTATCAATCTCAAAGCAAAAAGTCAATTTGGCGGGCTTCACTTTTTCAATCCAGTGCCAGTTATGAAACTTCTTGAGGTGGGTTTTGATTTACTATTGAACGGAATTAATTGTAGTGAATCTGGAGCTTTTTTTATTTGTCACTATTGGAAACTGTGGAGTAAATAATTTTTGCGAAAACTGATACTTGGGTTCATTTCAAAAGGAGGGGCATAAATCAATAATCTGATTCTCGCATTTGGTTATTGCACTTCCTGTGCTTTTTTGGTTTCGCGCCCATTTTTGCGAGTTCTTCATCGGCAGTTCGGCGCGTACGCGCTGAGCTCCAGCGCGCCCAATTCTTCGTTCACTCATTTCATTTCAAACTTCCTAGCTTGGATGTTATTGTCTCGTAGACACAGTTTCTCAGGTTTCGAATGTTTTCGAGCAAGTGCTTGAGAAGCGTCGATTTGAATAATTAACTTCAAATTTCTAAATCCATGAATCCGAGGCCTGATGACGGGACTAGGAAGTACAAAGATCGTATGGTACAAGTCAAAGGTTGCCTTGATATTTTGAGGAGTATTAGAACGCAATAACTGTGTTTCTTCTTGAGGCGGTGGGGTAAGATGTAGCTGAGGTTCTTTATATAAAACAAAAAGATCGTGTCTGCTAGCTATTTTCTGTCCAGGAGGTTATCTCTAGATTGTTCGTCACGATGAAATGTCAAACGAAACGTTTGAAAGTCTCATGGAATACGGCAGGAATATCGGAAAGAAAACCGTCACGTGCAAAGTAAGTTGTGTTCGATCTCTCCTCGATTGTTTATTACTTTCTGTTTCTTTTTTTTTCTCAGTGATGTGATTCTATTGAGTATGATGAGGAATTGCTCTCCGTTCTTTTCAATTATAATTTTTGCTGCAGTCGTCTCAGCTGTAGCGCAGTACTTGATGATATGAGGGTTATGAGGGTTTTGCTGGTGTTTTCATGGCGTTCTGGAAACAGGGATTTTCTATGGAATCCGTAAAAATGTCTTTGTATGATTGATTGAAATACGTAAAAATTGCGAACTGGGTCTTGAAAAGGATTATTCTACGATTGATGATAATGTGCCCTAATTAATTTGTTGTTTTATTAGATATGAATTTTCCAATGTTGCGTTTAGGATACTCCAGGCTTCATAGTGAATCGATTACTCGTACCGTACATGTTTGAGGCTTTCAGAATGGTCGACCGCGGTGATGCTTCTATGGAGGTAGTTCTACAGTTACCTTTGAATCCTTCTTTTTGGTAAGCCAGACTACTGTATCTGTTCAGTGTATCAGTGGTTATTTCTGAGTATTCAATGGAATAATCAGTACTGAGTTGGAGCTTACTTTTGAGCAGGAAGTTTCGATGGGTTACTATTGACTTCAGCAAGTGTTAGGATTTGTGGTAGTATTTTGATCTAGCGGTTTAAGAACTAATTGGAAGCCTTAATAACCAAAGTGGTGAGGCATGGCTTTATCGATAGTCATTTAATGACGTCCGGAGTCGTAGAGCTAAAAATCTGTGGGAAGCGTTACAAATTCTTTTTGATCATTTTTTTTGCAATATCTCGCTACCAATCGATATTATCTTGTTATATGTAGTATAAGTATGTCTTAGTGTACATCTGTGTGTGTCCACTGTCAACCACCCTCTCTTGCGTTAGCTGCGGGAATTGTTATACCAATCCGGCGGTTTCGATTGATATATTGATTTGGGTGTGAGTATGTGTCCCATCGGAACTGCTGGCTTACATAAAGTAGGCCTGCTTTGCTAAAAGACTTCGAGTCTTCTATTATAACGATGAAGTACCTATTTTAGGATATAGACGTGGCGATGAAACTCGGTGCAGGCTACCCAATGGGACCGTTCGAATTGACTGACTACGTAGGCCTTGATACTACCAAGTTCATAATGGATGGTGAGTTTGCTTGGTAGTGGTATTTTTTGTTAGTTGAGAACTTGGCGGATTGTCCTACTATTCAATTGGGCAGTTATCAAGTCAACGTTATCTATTCTGTATAGCAATAGAAGCGTTCATAGCTGTGGCACCTAACGGGTAGATTGGGCCAGATCTCTAGAAACTGGCCCAGGCGAGCCGCAGCGATGAGCCTGCTTCGCTTCTGGCGAACCCTTGCTGAATTGTAATGATATTCTCATGTTTTTTTTGTGTAAGGAAACTGTTGATGACGCAAGTCGGAAAAAGATTGCAGGTGTCAATGTCGTTATGATTAAAACTACATATTTGAACATATTCAGGATGGCATGAGCGGGAACCATCACAAGCTCTATTCACTCCTAGCAAAACACTGGATAAATTGGTAAAAGAAGGCAAATTTGGACGGAAATCAGGCGAAGGTTTCTACAAATACACGAAAGTTGACTAGAAATTCTTTGGATGCAGTATGGGCCGTTTTATGTTTAAATGTGATATGCATAGTTTGAACTCCTTGTCATCATAAATAAAGATGTTACACATATGGTCATTGTAAAGTGTTGTAAACTCTAGGACTAACCAAATCTGGTTCTCGATGTTTTGAAATGGAAAGAATATCTCTTCGAAGCATTGCAACATGCCAAAGGTGTCGGTCAGGAGGTACATGTTGTGGAGACACGGCGTCGCGCACAACGCACTAAGCTTGCAGCGTGTGTAAGTCATCGCGTCGCCATTGTCGAGTCCGTGTCTTCGATGCTGAGGCGTGCTACGGATCCAGAGCATCCTCGATTATGTATTTGATTTCGTCAACTGCTGGCCCCCTTTTTTGCTAAGAAGCATCGGTGGGGGGGGGGTCATTGTTGCTGCACTGTGCAAAAACCACGAGTCGGTGCTGTTGTTGGATTTGTATGAGCCCTGCTCGGGATGAGAGCAGAGTCAACCCTGCGTTGCGCAGTTCTCAACGGCCACGTTGCGCAGTTTCGCCCGATTAGACACGTTCTCTCGCGCGAACATTCACACTCGCATGCTCGAGCCGTCTGCGTCTCCGCCCATACAGCGTGCGTTGAGGATCTCTCAACGTGCCGTTGCGAACTGCGCAACGCAGGGTTGACTCTGGATGAGAGGCCAGCAGTAAGTAAGCAGTCGCCGGTCATCAGCTGCCATCAAGTTTTCGCGCATCTAACTTTCTCCCAAGTTTTTCTATTCATTTGATAAACAATTGATAAATGATAAACATTTGATAAACATTTGATAAACGGCGGCATTGTGGTGGCAATGCATTCGAAACCTCATAAAACATCCCTTTTGAGACATACTGCGCTTCTCCCCATTCCACCACTGTAATTCAAGAAATTCTCCATATTTGGATACGGCACCGAAAGCACTATGCTATGATGCACAATTTGTACCGCCTTTTATCTGAATCCTCCTTTGTTATTGGCTTTTAATGCACAGTTGTGTTTGTGATAGTTCATTTCTACGGACGCTCGATGCTTGAAGCCGACCCCTCGTATGGCCGTCTGTCCTCTCGCGATGTCCACAGTCTCTCGACTTTTTGCCGGTCCCTCGATTTCGGCGGATCGCGTCTTTTTTGGCGGCCGATGGCATCGATGGTAGATCAAGGCGGTTACCGTATACGCAGTGGTAGTGAAGATCAAGGGAAAGTTTGTTTTGAGTTTTGTATTCAAAATGGTATGATTCTACTGTATTCCCGTTGCTGATATCAAATACAGACTTGTTGTTTTGAATTAAAAGGTTTATAAGCAGTTACTCCAAGACAGCGCCCACAGCGAGGGTATGGGTATAAGTCCGTCCAGAGAATCGATCGATCGAGCGGTGTCGTCCCAATAAGGACACTTTGGTGATTCAAAGGAAAATGGCCAGATACTTTTGGCAATGTAATACTTCAGTATCTGGAGCTAAGCAGTGGTTAGGACCACTGACTGCAAAACACCTTAGCAGTTTATTTTTACGACCAGGGTCAACCGTGACGTTCGCACTTTTTCAAAAATTTCGTCTCATTGTGGTAGTGGGAGGGGGGGGGGAGAGCCTCGATGCGACCCACACCACTACCATGAGGCTCAGGAACTCCCTTAATACGACCACCCTTCTCCCTACCCGACCACCACGCCACGCTCGCCACCATAGCTGGTTCTATAGTATTTGATTCCGAGACCAGTCGACACAGCCCCAACTTCGGCCCCTTTTCCTCGCGGGGGGGGGGGGGAGGAAGCATATTGGTGCTATGAAACGGCAAATTTTCTCTCCTTCCAACCAATTTAAATCACCTCGCCATTCACTCACAAATTACTATCCAATTACTATTCCATTCATCCCCCAAGTGCCTCCCCCTCATCCTTCCAGAACCACAAATGCGACCCCCTCGTTCGAATAGTGCGAACGCACAGTTGACCCTGCTTACAACCCAAATACCTGCAACAGAACAACACCAAAGAGGGTCGGGAATTTTTTTATTCGAAATTTCACTACAGGACTAATTCGGCGCTCTGATCACGGATATAAGCTTTGTTTTTGACGGTGGTATCACTTGGCGCCAGTGTGGCGCTTATTTGAATCCAGATTGCGTCGCACTGGCGCTAGGTGGCGACAGCGTTACAGTCGGGTGCCAAATTCGTGGTCAGGGAGGCATCCGTGGGTTTCCACCGAATTCGGGGAAAGAAGTGCTGCGCAAAACTTCGCGAAATGGCGTCGGCCTCAGAAACAAGCATCAAATTAGTGGTCAGGGTGAATTACCCCTCCAGAGAAGTTTTGGAGAGGTTTTCCAATCTTCCAACTCTTAAACTAACGTAATCTCCTGAACTATCGCACGCTGTCAAGTTATAGGTTCATGACGCCTATATCCGAAAGTGTGTAGCGGTAGTTTAGGAGATTGCATAAAGGTTGGGCTACACATTTTATTGGCTATTAATGAGTATACGAGATTCGGAAGAGAAGGGGAAGGGGGACTGCTCGCTCTCTGGTAACCTCCTCGAGTACTGTCCTTCGCATGAGGCACTGCTGATGGTACTGACGTAATCCGTGCTCTCCATCCAAGGCACGAACCTGACGCCGAACACCGAGGCTTAGTTTCTGCGTAGTACAGCAACGTTGACCTCCAGGACGCTTATTTTTTTGCGAAGTATAGGAAGCCAGAGCGAAATGGGCCAGCGGTGAAGTAATGGATTGGATCTATTGGAAACAGTTGATTTAAGGGTACCACATACCTCCGTAATGCGGCTGTGCTAAGGCAATGAGAGACTGAGCGCGAGAGGAGAGTATGAGGCGAGAGAGCGCAACAGATGAGAGGGCGCCAGACAACAGCCTGCTGCGGATGTCGAACTGTGCAGCTGGCTGCAGCTTACTTTGCGAAGCCCCCAGCGCCCTTGTCGAATGATTTCCATGCACGGTTGTCTTTTTGAGCTCTATCCTACAGGCGGAAGGGGATCGTTCACACGACTCGTGCCTGAAATGTGCCTTTAAGACAACTTGGAAGGTGTTGTTACTTCACTGCTGAATAGGTGGAAGTTATCGGTACTGCGCTTTAAAATGAAAAGAATTATGGTGGTTGGCTTACCAGTGACGAAATAAAGGGATGGACCCTTCCTATTCCTCTACATCCCTTTGAAAAGGGGTGTCAAACCTCACAACATCACATTGTGGGCTTTATCTCGACGAGCTTGCACTTGGCTCCTTTCAACGGGATTCTTATTTTTTGCACCCAAAAACGGAAACAACTGCAGGGCATAATTTTCCTTCTCAGACTACGAACAGCCCTTGTGGCTTAGTTTCCGGTTTTGATTTCTCAAGCGGTTGGATTTCACTTTATGAAACCTGATACATCCGTAAGTCGGAGGAGCCGGGCGTTTATCCTATAGATCTGCTCGGATCTCTGGCTGACCCACTATAGCCATTGATTATGTTTCGGGGTTTTTGCTGCGTTTAACGAGGGAGGTCCACATAAATTTATTCACTGAAGCTTATTCCATGTGATTCATTCGATTTAACGCCTATTGTGAACGCCACAATCTCATTAGCTGGATTCGCATGGCCGTAAATGGCTTTGGCTTACTTCCGAGAAACGCGGCTGTCCACTTCATCGGCCTTCGTGCTACGGCTAAGTAGTGCGATCCTTCTCTCCACGCCCCGAGGCGAAATGTAATTGGACTGGTGGCCCTCGCCCATTTGAAACATCACGTCATCATCACTGCTGCTCTTCAAAGGTGCACTCATCCTCTAATGGAACGCTTGAGCATCTGACTCCATTCCAGTCCTGTCGGTTTAAGTTAACATCAGCATCTTAAATTTGGACTTCAAAAATGCGCTAGGACTGATTATAGAGCTCCAAGCAGTGCGCTTTATAGGTTACTTTAGGACCTTAAAGTTTTTCACCTGCCAAACATGAACTAGAAAATTTATTTTTTCCACTACTCTTACGGAAGGGCTTTCTACATACCTTTCCTGGTTTTCATGTAGGTTGGATTGTTCAACCATTTTAGCTTTCTAATTGATCGAGCATCCCAGTTCCTGAGTTGGATTCTTTTGCAATGGGCTCCTTGTATCTTTCTTTCCTTCCTTCTTTTTTCCTTATTCTTCCTCAAGAACCACCCAGGGTGAGTTCAAATGGATAACTCTTTCCGGTAGGTAAAACGAAGCTGCTCATTATAGCGTTCCCGGCTCTGGAATGCACAGCAAAAAAACTTTAGAACCTGCTTACACACTTTAGAGCCGGGAGAACGGGATATAGTTTGTGACCCTAGTAGACAGTTCCATAGTGGCGTCTGCGCTCTCTCACCCGTTTTGCTCTTTCGTCTACTCTCTCTCTTTCGTGCCCACAATCTGTCTCTGGGTGCCTCAGTATAGAATTGTGCAACTTATTTTAGCGTTTTGACGCAATTATTTTCCTTTTTTTTACTGTAGCCCCATTCCGCAGCAATGCTTTCACTCTGTACAAGAACCTCCCCAGTTTGTTCCGTTGGGGTGCCTCCAGTCAATTGTCGCGTTACGTCCTTCACTTAT
>MU868396.1:73983-105602 GCA_036418205.1 Ostertagia ostertagi
TTATTACGTGAAAGGAAAAAATCGATCGACAGAAGCCCCTTTATTCGTTAATATGCTAAGCTAAAAATGCTGGCAGGATAGCTAGAAGGGTTAACTAATATAAGTTGATCCTTCTTGTTTTACCACCGTCAAGCAATGGCTCGTGCATAGTAGAAAATCAACGAGCAACTGAGGCGTCCCATTTTGCCATTTTGCGTGTCCTTGACGCTTTCTCTGCTTTTCCTCTTTGGTTCTCCATCTAGCTCCCACTTCCTCTCTGAGATTCCACCCACAACTTTTAGTAATCACTCTCTTTGAGATTGCAACTCAATGCCCATGCACATACGAATTCAGAATTCCTACAGTTTTTGAATGAAAGGAAAAAATCGATCGACAGAAGCCCCTTTATTCGTTAATAAGCTAAGCTAAAAATGCTGGCAGATAACTAGAAGGATTAACTAATATAAGTTGATCCTTCTAGTGACACGCCAGCATCTTTTGCTTCCCTTGATCCTCATGGGCTTTGCTACACTATTACTCCATGGGAGATCCTGAGTAAGAGCACTCGGAGGCTAATTGGCCAGACACGTCCTAATTGGTTCAACTTGTCGAGGTTCTCACGGGAAGAATTAAATTCGTGCAGAAACCACAGATCATTTATGCACAGTGAGGTTCATTTCCGCCCTGTAGAAGGCTGATAAAAATGTATTACTGAAGAAAAACAGGCGTCAGTAGGAAAAAGACGGTTGGGTTTTGGCACTGCTGCTCGTTGACCGTTGAACTTAAACTCTGGTCTTTAGGCTAATGGTGTTGTGGCCTGTTTTTGGCATTTTGGTTCGTATTCAAACCGAATGTTCATAGTCCATAACCGCATTTTCACCCAAAAGTGCGGCAATTTGCATTTAGGGTTCAGAGCGGAATTGAATTATCGGTCTGCGTCTTCCACTTTATGATTTCGTTGTCTCAGCTATAAATGGTTTTTCTATGTAAATTCATGTCCTCTTCTATTGCCGGAACCGTTTAGAACCCTCTACGCTGGGTCCGAAGTAGAGCACGCTTTTAAAAAAGTCTGGAGTTGACAAGAAAGCCGCGAAGAGCTCAAAGCCTAATGAGCTCATTGTAATGGATGTTCCATCCAGGGCCATCTATTGCGTAGTTGAGGTCGGCATGACCAACCTCCTCCTCATTCTTGGAGAAGGGCCTCGATATTCTTCCGAGTCAGCACCAATTACAGTTGTAGCTAAAACCTAACCACTGCGAGGTTGTGGTAAGGCCTGTGAAGGAGCATCACAACTGTTACTTTATCTCGGCTGACCTTGACTGTCAGTGATGCAGAAATCCGAACTCACTAGATCGACCACAAACGAGCTAGACCTCAAACCATTTTTCCCTCAGGTACTCTTTCCTAAATGAACTGGATGCATGGTAAAAGTGACCATCCCCTTGCGGATCTGGAAAACAGGTAAATTTTTCAAAACTCCGCTCTAAAAACTCACTGAGTCAAGAAATTCAGAAAGCTTTCATTTTTTTCGTGAGAAATTTTGAAAAGCTTCTAAAACTGTCGTAATATTCAGTCATGTAATGCGATTTTTTTATGTAATATTGGCTAAGAATCGAATATCCCTCGTAAATAGAGATTATACGTTGCATCCGCACTTTTCCAAAAAATTTTACGACGATCACCCCCCCCCCCCATTAGGAGGGTCCTCAGACTTGGACCCCCTAAACAGGTGGGCCAAGATTGGGGGTATCTCAATAGCGAGGGCGATTGGGCGATCATCACCTTATCCATCAGGGCTGTTTTTATAATTTTGAGACAAGTGAACACACTTCAACTCCGATCACTTTTTTCCTCCAAAACGGCCGTTGAGCGGGAGAGAAGGAGGGGGTGATAAACTGGTTTAATGAAACGGAAAGTCCTTCGGTAGATTTTTCGCAAAAATCGTTAGAGACCCATCAAAAACAGTCACAGGCGCAATCCCTCAACTTCCAAAAATACTACAACATTCCGTTCGCACTGAGAGAGTTTAAGCATGCTCAGTACCACACACAACCCCCCTCACAGGGCCGTAGATAAAGCCCCCTCGTTCGAATAGTGCGAACGGACGAATGACCCTGCTTGTGTATCCTTACATCACTGGTCTCTTGAACTCGGACGATTTCAACAACGGCAGCACCCCCTTTTACCCGTAGGAAAGCATCTTGCCTGTCGCCACTAGGGGTACCCCCAGGAGGCCCGTCGCGCGGCAAGAAGGCAGAGTCGGCGGACGAGTTGCAGCGCGTGATGTGCGATGTAGGACGTGCAATGGGACACTCTATTTAACTTGACGCGAAATCCCTATAGTACGCGCGCGACTCGTCCGCTGACTTTGCCTTCTTGCCGCGCGACGGGCCTCCTGGGGGGTACCCCTCACCACTGAAAGGATAAATTACAATGGATCCGGCATTGGTCAGTCCTCTTCGGGGTGCGCCACGCATCCTAATCACATTTTGAATCGTGGGGTCATTAAGTTGATATTTACTCTAGAGCCAGCGGCTATAAATCCAGTGATTTTCCCATGACTTTGGTACCTACTAACCAATCTCCAAGGGATAAAGGCCCAGGACGACCTGGGACCGATTCAGGATTACTCTCCCACCCATGCGTGACGTAAGCGGCGTCATTTTCTACTAAGCAGCCTCACCTGTCTTATGTAATCGAAACGCTGCTATATTATTATTGGATTTATTTTATAGCCAACTTTCGCGAAGTGATTCGTAAACATAATTTATAGCAGGTGGGGGCTCGTCGATGATCGTTGCTTTATACCCGATGCTTTCCGCGAAGTTATTTACCACTGCCGACAGCAGTAATCCGCGTCATTAATGAACCACTAGAGCACAGCTTAAGAGGCTTCTAGATTTTTGAATTGTATTAAGGGAAATAAGCCTATCATCGCAATAAGCCACTAATCCTGTAAGGTCTTCCCGAATATCGCGTACCACCAACACTCCTTTGTGCCCACGTCCGACACTGCCTGCCATTATTTCAAAACTCATACTAGCGCATATCCATCGGCTCAATTTATAAGCACCGATTTATGAGGTTTTCATTAGAAATTTCATTAAAGCTGTTGTTACTATAGCATTTGTCAAGTCTAGTAACCATAATTCAAGGTCAGAGCCCAACTTTCCCACAGAGTGTGATTTATGAATGAGCAATGCGGCGCGCTTGTTGATGTCATAGCGCAGTTTATATATGGTGACCAGACGGACGGCTGGGACCACGCTGTTCACAATTGTCGCTTTCCAGTTCCTAGTGGACAAGACTGAATGTGTAAACTCCTCAGCTTGGTCTCTACTATTGATTCCGGGTCTTATCCGTTTGTTCTCTCCGGCCTTTCATGAGATTCCCTTCATAGTGTCGACGCTCTAACTGCATTCATACTAATGGCTCACGGGAATTTAGCCCTCGCGCCGCCTGCCGTGCTTCGCAGCGTTGTCGCAATCGCTAGAGCATTTCGCTTACCAAGCCACAGATTGCTTCACGATTCAATTGTTCTTTGTGGTGTGTTCCTTCTTCTGTGTTGTACAGGTTTTTATGGTGGAACCGTTTATTGGTCAACGTTTCGACAAACCGTCGTCTTCAGGACCTGAAACTGGTTCGAAGTCCTAGCTCTGTAACTCACCCGGTAAGGCGCCTAATCCTATTAGGATCCCCCAAACTATTAAGTTGAACTATGAAATTGAAAAATATCGAATTTACTGGGAAGTTATTAGGTTCCAAGCTTCACCATTGAAAAGAGCAAAGCTCATTGCTCCGAAAACCTCTCCGAGTAAGAAGGGACTCTTAGTGCTCAGTAGCTCTGGAAGAGCGGTGGAGTAATGTCCAATTCGCCTCCATTCTGCCCGGAGGGGTTATTTGTGAAATTGCTCACGTGAAAGCAGAGTGAAATCGTGACAAGTTGCTAGCTTCACTGCCAGAATTGTATTCTCCTTCTCCCTAGCCCGAAGAACCTTTTTGAAAACCGGTGTCAGGAACACTGACGTCATTCGTGCATATTCGAGGAGATTCGCCAGCCACAATAGTAGTTTCCTTGATTTACTGCTCGTGCAACGGAGGGAAAAACGTGAAGCAAAGCACACGATCGTCGGCAGTCATCCCGAACCGCTGACGAGCACTGGCTTTTTTTGGCTTTCAACGTTTGAACCACCTTTTCTGAGCCCTGCACACTCAATCACGAGAGAGAATGCTCTGATGTGATTACGCCATGAAGGCAGCTAGTAACACTCGGTGCAACGGTCAAATGGCAGTCGATATATCTTCGTACGTCACCAGTTAAGGTGGGGGAAGGGGCGTATTTAAAGGCAGTGAACACGATGCATGGAGGGCGGAGCGATTGATGGACCAGGTCCTTTGAAAAATGACTGGGACCAACTTCCAGCACCCTTTCACCAATCACGCTCAACGTAGTTACCAAAATTGCTTCACGCTCCCCCCTTACCCCCCCCCCTCCCATCACTTTCACTGCCTTTGAAGCATCAGTCTCGCAGAGTACCTTTTGAAAAGGGCTGTGTAAATAGCATGAGCTGAATATTTCATGGCTCAAGGAAGATTATCGCCCGTTGCTATTGACCCTACTTGACATGGCTTGGAGGATCAGGCGGATTAGGCCGGAGATAAAAGAAGCCTTGAATACAGGCTAGGATAGATACCTTATCATGCTATCGTGATTTTTTGCCCAAAGGTTTTGTACTATTCATTAAAATCATAGATAAATCACGTTAAATAGCAAATTAAATAGTAATAACGAAAAATTAAATTATATAAATATTATTAAAGTAAAGAAAGTAACTGAGGTATTGTGAACTCACGAGCTTTCATCCAGAAATGCATCATCAAATAGCATACAGTTGGATGATCGAGTGCAACATTTTCTGTTTCTTATGAGTTTCTTAACCCAGATTTGCCTCAATCGTACCTTAGATTTCGCCCATACCTTCAGCACGTGGCTTATCGGAGGTTGCTCATCAGTTGTTCCTAGGCCGGCATTCACAATACGAAGAACCCCTTTGATGAGAAGTCATCCTATGATTTTCAAATTCCGATTTCCGGAAGAACCGAGCATCTGTCTATGCCACATATATCTTCAATTTCTTACTTACTCACCGGTTATCCTGGGTATCCTATTGTTTTCAGTTGTGTCGGCATTTATGTATTCATAATTGTTTTCATGGCATTGGCTTCCGATTGCTGCAAAATTAATCATGCTCGATTCATTTCGGTTGCATAAATAATAATAACAGGAAGGATTAATGGGAGATCAGAAACGAAGCACTTGGTAGTTGACGCATCCTGATTAGAACTTAAAGGCAGGTGTTACGATAAATTGGATTCGAGGAAAGTAAAAGATGTTCAGAAAAGAGGCTGGACCGCTGAGGAAAAGAGACGTGTTTCTACCTTTCCTCCGATTAGCTGTTCCAACATTTGGTTCCTCTCAATCGAACTCAGTCCTTTTGGCAGAGATTCAGAACCGAAAATTCATGTTGACCACATCAGCAGTTGGTGGGACCACCAGCCGATAGTGGTGAAAACGGGTTCAGTTTTGCAGGTTTAGGCCCATTGGGCTGTTGCCCTTAGTTTTTTCCTACTTACTGCACTCCTATCACCTCGACTTTAATTTCCGACGGCTTATCGTACCATCTGCATCTGAGGCTGAGGGCAACTGCTGTAACACGCTGTCCACTGCTTGCAGAGCAGTCGTAAAAAGCAAGGTAATTTCATCCTAAAATCCAAGCCCGTAAATAAGTTTGATTAAGAAGTTCAATGTGCCGAGTTCAATGTGCGTGCCAAATTCATGTTGACATTCAAATTAGGGAGAATTGGGCACTCGCTGCTTGAAGATAGCGTGTGAATGATATGATATATGGACATCCAAGCTGGTCATGAGCAAACTCCGCCCACTTGGATGCACATTCCACCCAGAGGTATCATTTCTCCTTCACTCCATCACCAAGCAATATCCACTTTTTCTGGTCTCTGGGACTCTTATGACCGAGTTATAAATATAGGTTTGACCACTCCGCTTGATAGGTGGATTCCTTAAAGGAATCTTCCACGGACCATGGACCAGTGGGCGGGACCGGAAGTGGTTTTGCGACGAAATGCATGGTAGGTACGGATCCACGTTCATGGGAAGGTTTGAAGTGAATCCTGTTCACGTTCGTGCGTTCGACACGTGGATCCGTACCTACCATGCATTTCGTCACAAAAACTTCCGGTCCCGCCCACTGGTCCATGGTCCGTGGAAGATTCCTTAAAGAAAGGCAAAGTTCGTAAGGTGTCAGTGAGTACGTCCCACTTTACAGTCTGATATTCCAACATTTTCAAGTGGAAAGCAAGCCTACCATGAGATCCCTGCTTGAAGTGTTCACCCTGAGAGTCAAAGATAAACAAGAAAGCCCATTAGGGCGGTTTTTTGGTGAGCTGGCCACAGGTTTTCAAAATTGGTGCCATAAACTACTGCAGCCCTTCTCATGCACTTCTCATCATCCAGCGCCATCCATATCTGTGCACGAAAATGCCAAACAGTAGTGACCTATCGGAGCTAAGGGAACGCGGATCCTCAGGGAGGAGTTGACCGTTTACCTGTTCACATGGAATAGTCCGCAGCTGCTCAAGTCGTTTTCGCTGTGGTCTGTTGTGTTAAGCTTTGTTTACAATCGCCGTGTTCACTTATGATTAATGTCCAGCTGCTGTTACTTCCGCAATTATTCCTTATATAGCCCCATTCTCCTGCACCGTTTCTTTCACTCAGTAAGCAGCGCTTTTGGGCAACATTTGCATTGGCGCTTTGCCAGGCTCTCTCTTTCTAGAACCCACCTACTTACGCAGGTATTCATTGAGCGTCCCGTTGGAAGAGTCTACTCTTTCTTCGCTAATGGCTTCTACTCTACCAGCGTAGAGTGAAGAAAAGGAGTCAAATGCCCAAAGTAGGACGGCACCCATAGCCGTGGGGGAAAGGGGGGGGGGACATTCGAAGCAAGGCATTCAGAAACCGCTGGGTGACCCCGGGACTAAGGCCAGAAAGGATGAAAAAAGGCGTGGAGAACGAAATTGTTCACATTCTTTCGACAGACAAGGCAAGGCAGCCATGTAGCTTTTCCTTGAAACGTTGTTAAAAGACGTCGATACTAGTCATCAGTGCTTCCCTAGAGGTACTAATGTGAAGGGTTATCGACGACTCTGAACAGATTTGGGCTTTTGCCAATGCTTGCTCGAGGCGCCCATAGCGCACACGCGTGAGTTGCGTGCCAACTGGATATGGGGTTCATCTGTGGAAAAAGACGGCTGTAGGGAGAATTATATATCGCGTTCTGAGCTGTAATTCTTTCCTTTAGAACTACTTATGAGCCAATTTTTCCTGCAAACAGTGCTTCTGTGAGCCTTCAGAGAACGGCTCATTACTGCTGTTGCGTTAGCAATGAAAGAGCGTCGATTCAGCCTTTGTGTATGTGACTATCGTTGTCTATCTTCTACTCATATATCAAGTCGTATCAGTTTTTCTCTATGTCGAGCTCGCTGCCTTGTTATTGTGCTACGACATCGTAGGCTGCAATCGCTGTGTCTATCTATCATGGTTGTTTTTGCTCTGTTGCTCCTTCCCGCTGAGTTCCTCGATTTCCGCTATCGTTAGCTGAATCTGCTCATTTGACGCTTTTTTGGCCGATTAATGCTGTTGATGTGCGAGCTCATACTCATTTCTCCGATGTTGCATCACATATCATGAGGAGTTCCATTTCACTTTCAATCCAAAATGCTTTATTAAAGGCATAATCCGGGATCAAAGTGAAGTGTTACTAGGCTTAAAAGCGGCAGTGGAAGTGTGAACCGTAACAAAATTAATAAAAAACGGGCAGAAACCGTCCACTAGGACCGATGTAAAGTTCCGCCTCCAATAGCGGCGAAGAAAAATAGCATTGATCTGTGGGTGGGGCCAATGGTATTGGGCGGGGTCAATGCTGCATCCTACGGCCTTAGCGGTTCGGCCTTGTCAATGATCTTGATATTGTGTACGTATTCACATCACGATTACGCTATTCATTATTCTCTTCCGTATCACTGTATTTTTTCTCGGGAAAATCTTAGTTTCGATGAGAAATCCCAGACTTTACCTTGATTGAGAAACTTCATAAATGTTACATAACACAAAGAGGCACCGAATATTTTACGCCACCAAATTCCCAAATATTCCAGAGAGGTCGAAAAAAAATTCTGTCGAAAACTCTGTCTATATCACTTACAGATTCTTCAAGAGCTAATGCTTCATAATAGGGTCATTGGGCAATTCGTTTTCGTGATAGAAGAGGTGCGGCGTTTTGGCATTGATTTTGAATGAATTTGAGACCCCTTTGAAAACTGGTTGGAGTTTTCACAAAAATTTGGAATTTTCACTTTTTCCAGATTTAATGACATTTTTACCTTCTCGCTCCAGCTGAATTTTTGAAGGGATCTCAGTAATCTGCATTCTGTGGTTGGAGGAAGTAACGCTCCGTGTTAGGAGGGGGAAGCATGAAATAAGTTACAGCCAAGAGTCGTAGTGAGGCCGATGTATGCTCAACATGATGCTTGAACTTTTTAAAAATGGATCTTCCCATTATTTCCTATGAAAATCAGCAATACACTAATTCGAAAAGCCTCCATTCTCGTGCTATGGTTCCACAGCAACGAAAACGATTTCTCGTGTCGTTGAAGTCTGCCGTGACTATTTTTGGTCAATGTTAGCCGGTGGGCTAAAATTAGTGCTGTCATTGTTGCAGGAAATCCATGCGTAGTCAATGAGGTAAGCCCATTAACAGAGAAATACGAGGTCCAGGTGAACATTACGTCGCTGCGCCGTAGGCGAAACCCTCAAAATAGGGTCAAACTAATACATAGTAAAAAATGATGCGTTTTGAGCACTATCGTAAGATACGGGGCATCGTGGCAGCAATGCATTCAAAACAGCGTTAAAAACATCCTTTTTTTACAAACGGCTAAGCCCTAGGCGGGGAGAGAAGAGAGGGGTGCGTGAGTCATTTTCGCTTCCACTGTAGTTGCTGACCTCTCCTAGGCCTAATCCTGGGATGCCCCCGTATATTGCTATAGCTCCTACGTTTTGTACATATATGAGGAACCTTTTTGCTTCGTTTTCCGTAGCGCACGTCTTTTAAGCTAGAAGGATATGAACCTTGAGCGGACCTGTCGATGGGAACCTTTGTCATGATGTGAACCTGCGGAACGACGGTTGAAGATTCCTCGAAAAAGAGTCTTGGTCGAGACTTTGGGGGAGGGGGCAGGAGGGGGAGCGGTCATAGACCGGGATAAAGACGGGTAGATGGGGAAATTATGATGATGGCGAAAAGGTGAATTTGTTTTGATCACCCATATTTCCATAATCCAAGATGAAGAGGGGGAGGGGGATCGCATCGAGGGCTCTGTCAAAGGAGTATCGTACTGTTACCCTTACCTAACCTTTGCATGAAGTTGACCCTGTTGTATGCTAGCATCTGAATCACGAGCACATCAGACTTCACAGTCTTGGTGGACGAGCTGTAACTCATGGTTGTGTCATTATTTTCCGAACTCCGGCGCTCATTTTGATTGCTCTTTCGTGGATGAACGTGATCTTTTGTGTTGCACCATCCCGCATCAGTTTTGCAAATACTTAGGGAACGTAGTTCCAACTGCAAAAGCGTTGTGTCGTAGCAAATTTTCTTGAAAATCCCAGGTTTCCTGTACTACCATTCGAGAAAAATTACTTGGAACAATTTTGGAGGAGGTCTTCAGACGCTCCATATCCGTGGATTTTTGAACTCAATTCCTCGATGAGACGATGGTCCTCCCTTCACAGTCAGGAATTTTGCACTTGATGGGCCTGGGTTGTGGCCTTGGCAGCACGCACGGTACGAGAGTTGGTAGACTGGGGAGTGTGGGCTAAAGACAGGCATTTTCGTGGTTAGGGGTTAGTGGCGGGTATGCCCGCTTTTCGCGACGTTCTACCGCGATGTACATTACTATCGTTTCTTCACTATAGCAATAGTGAGCACCATAAAAGCTCAATCAGAAAACTGATTTAGTTCCCTTGCGCTTAATTCTACGGTAAGCCCAACCCTATCATAACTTCATTTTGATTAACTTATTAAGGCTAAGCTTGCTAATAACAATCATAGTCCACTATTAATCTTTTTTTTACCCAGAATCGAATGCTCCGGTATACTTCCATGGAAAGCAACTCAGGTTGCTACATTCTTAGTTGAGTAGCGTCGAGAGGCTCGTCGTTGGCTGATTTTCGCTCCAACCTCGCACATGCAGCCACTTACGAAGCCCGCTCGACGTTTTTGGCCAACCTACATATGTACATCTTGCTGAGAAAAATTCTTGTTCAGTTCTCGGTTTCTGCTTCATTCAAGCTTTGAACCCTACCTTTCAGAGCCAGTAAAAAGTCTACTGCAATTCTGAAAGTCTGACCTGTAATGTCTTTGCCTTTTGTTCAAAATCATCTCCAACTTTCTTTCTTATAAGTTAGGGCTGACTGCGTATTTGGGTGATGTCTGTAGCACATCTTGATAAAGGCAGTGATGTCATACCTGGTGGGCAGTTCAGATTTGATTTTTCTTTTTCTTTTTGATTTTTTTCATTTCACGTCGTTTCGGTTCCAAACACACTGCCAGCGCGCTGAGCGCTCCATCAATGACGTCGTATAAGCGCATCGCTTCTTAGCCATCGCATCAATCGCCTTCAAATATTTGATACCAGGAAAATTACGAAATGGTAACATGTGTAATCCGAAGATCGTTTTAATGGGCCACATCTTGCCATCAAGGCCAGGGAAAATTACTGAAAGTTGGATGGAATTAAGGTTTTGCCACAGCCAGGCTATGGGACAAATTACCAACTCCATTCGAATCCTGTTCACTTTCAGGAATAGCTCATCCGAGTTTCGGAGCACGCTTGAAAGATTTTTACTTTCCTCTTACTTTTACTTTTTACGTTTACTGATCCCAGAAAAGTTGCAATCTAACTTCTTTTTTTGCCATGGAAAGCGCCAAAGAGAACGGATAAACATAGGGTCAAGCGTGACAGCGGGGCTTTCAGCCCCATTAACGACTCCCCAGCGGCGGGGATTCTCCATTCTGCGCGTTCTACTCATTGCCGTGTTCTCCTTATATCGAGGCAGAAATGACAGGGTACAGCTGTAGATATGGCGTTAGGTGCCCTGATAATTTGCCATTCATCTCCAAGAAAATGGCTCCAAAACCGTATGGACCCAAATCGGCGAAGATGAAGCTCTAGAACGCTGCAAGCTGAAAATTTTTCTTCAAGGTTACCATGAGGCTCCTGGGCATATCAACCCTCAGAGAGCGAGCTCTACTCCGGAAACAAAGCCAATTTAGGAAAGGGATGTGCTATTTCTCTAAATTTCTCAATTTCCGAAATTTTTGCTACTCTATCCAACAAAGACTCTCATCAAATGGCTCTGGTCACAGGCTGAATATCGGTCGAGGATTCCTTCACGGCCTGTCGAGGATTTTCGCCTGATCAGTTACGCTCTCCCGCGCGGACATTCACACTCGCCATGCGCGAGCCGTCTGTGCTCTCCGCGCGTACGTTCACTCTCGCACACTACAGAGCCATGGTCGAGGAATTCCTCGACCATTATTCACCCTGGCGGGTCTATGGTTGCTTGCGAATTGGAACAGAAATTTAACTCTATCCAGTTTCCAACATATCTTCTTGGCATTGTCAGAAATAGCAGCGGTTGATTCGTCACAGAACAATTGGGCTATGAGATTTATCACCTAGCCATCTAGTGACGCTTGTGACGTCAGTTATCTGAAAAATTCTGTCCAGAGAAGCTTGAAAACCGCGAAACAATACCCGATACCCGGAAACACTAACACATAATATTATTTTCGGGACAAGCTCATTAAACACCGTTTTCTGGATTTACTGAAATCGGCCTCTACCGCTTATGTAATCACCGTTCACCCTGTAAATTGAAATACAAGGTTACCACGAAAAAAAGTGGTCAGCTCTCGTTTGCGTTTCAATATTTAGGCTGCTCGTTCTTTTGGGCCATGTCTTCACGTACTTCTGGAACTGGTATGGAGCCTTAAATGAATATTTCCTGATGCATGACTATCTTTTTTCTAATATTCATCCAAAGCGCTACTTCTTAATGACTTCGGTAAGCTTGAAATTGCGAGTTTCGTGACCACACATAATAACTGAAGAACAGTACATACAAGTAACACCACAGGTCCTAGTCAAGGACCCTTGTAAGTCTGTTATCTTTCTACGATAAGGCAGTAAGGTTCAGATTGAAATTTTCAAAATAGAGGGCTGGATAAGGGAAAGAGAGCGCGAGACAGGGTGAATAACGGTCGAGGAAATCCTCGACCATGACTCTGTACTATGCGAGTAGTGCCGAGAGTGAACATACGCGCGGAGAGCACAGACGGCTCGCGCATGGCGAGTGTGAATGTCCGCGCGGGAGAGCGTAACTGATCAGGCGAAAATCCTCGACGTGCCGTTGAGGAATCCTCGACCGATATTCATCCTGGAGGGAGATGTGTCGAAAGGGCGAGCGATGGTGTGTTGGAATGTATAAAAATTGGATATGCAGGTGAGAATATTCAACATCTTCAACTGTCCATCTGACCAAGTGATACGAGGAGTTGTATTTCGTGTTGAATGAGGGAGGGGGGGGGAGTCCACATCCGTAGAAGTAATGCAGCATTTGTGAAGGCATATTTTTGAATATTTGGGATATTCCTTGGAAAGTTCAGAAAGCATAGCGAACCCCGTGTTTTGCGATTTTGGCTCATTTGCCAATTCATGCAGCCCCTCCTAGCTCTGGGGAAGTTCGGAGTGTTAGGGGCGGCGTTGGTTGCGCCGCGGCGTGGTCGGTAGCTGAACATCAGGTTGAGCCAGTTTCCAAAACACTGTTGACATAACATGTATACCACTGGGGAGGGGAGGAGTGGCAACAGGGATGGTATATAGGAAATGCATCTGAAATCACCCGTGCTCCATGGTTGACCCTAGTGGCGTGGTCCTTTCACGACGTAAAACCCGGCCGTGGTCTGCAACTACTTCTTCTCAGCAAACGAGTCCACCTGATATGGGACAATCTAGAAGATTCCGTAAAGTGAAGTAAAATGATTCAGTTTCTCATGAAGTTTTAAATGTTTAGAGCCTCTCTTCGTAACGTTGTAGTGCTCATAAGGGCCAAACTGTTTCAGCGGGAGGATTCCCATCTGCTCACGGATGTATGCAGATCGGGCAAATTCGTGCGTGTGAAAGTGTGCATTTTCCGTGTGCTTTTGCCGAATACCGCCATGCTTTACGTCGCTGCGGAATTCCTTATTAATGGCCCAGAAATGCTGAATTAGTCATAGGCAGTACAGTTGAGCTAAGGAGATATGGGTGATGTTTCCTCGAAAATCGTCTCGGAGGATTGAAGACTGGAAAATGTAAAAGGGCATTCGTACAAATTTCAAACGATGACTTATGGGGACTGAAAACAGGGTTAGGCACATCAAGTCCTGAAGTGTGGGCGGAGTCGGTGCTACTTTATCCGTCTCTTATTCGTAAACCTCTCCTCCTTGCATTGTAGGGGGAGATGCTCACCAATGAAAAGGAGCTCGGTAACAACTAGTACCGCCTTTATAGGTTGAAGAAAGAGACGTTTCTACACACAGAGTGATGTTTATTATTTTTACAGCGAAATATTTCCTAAAAGCCCCTCATAGGCAGAAGCACGCCCCCCTCTTCATCGTTCCCAGAATATGACGTCATCTGCCATCACCGTCGAGCTCAAGAGGCCTACAGTAATCGCTCCAGCCTGAAGCTGCTACATAATTTCCTTCAATCATTTAACGTGAATAGCTTCTCAGAGACATTAGCTGCACTATGCAGGGTAGCTTTCGATCAGCGCCCAGATGACGTCGTAATGGTGTATGGTCATTCGATATGGTGCTCGTACCGTGCAGATTTCGTGGGGTCTTCTTCCGATGTCGTCGGCGTAGAAGAATGAAGTTTTTTTATGCAGTTATTCAGCAGACTAGAATGTGCTACGATTTTCATTTGGGCTCATTCGCTTTGGAGTCGGCATAGTTTAACCAATTCGTTTCGAGCGTGGAGGGGAGTACACATTTTTGCACCCCCCCCCTCTGTATAGTCGAAGTTCTTTACGCCAATTACTTACACGAAGCATTGTGTTCCATCGCATGTCCAGTGAGTAGGAAGCCGATGGAATGAAGACTAGAATGTGTTTGAAGGGAAATTGAGGAAAGGTGTTTCACGTGGAATGTGCCCTTAAAGGAAGCGATTACGATAGATCTCAAAGGGGTTTAGAGGGGACGTGGGGGTCTCAATAGTACGCCAATGGCGAAAAAAGCAAAGAAATCCGTCAAAAATAAGCAAAATAGTACCCCTTTGATTGCCCTTTCATTTTCGACCATGGATGAGCGACGGTAAAGAACGACGTTGTTCGGACGTGTTAACCCCGATAGCCGCCATCATGCCAACAAGCATAGTGTTTTGATTGATAAGGCAATACGTGGGCAAGTTGGAAGATACAGCCGCTAGAAGGGAAATGATCATCCAAAATGAAAGCCAACAGCAAACAGTCCATCCAGATCATCAACAAAACTAGTGGGCGTCACGTCACTGGGGGCGGGGCGTCACGCGGGTCCTGCTCAGCAACCACAGCACCTTTCGCCGTGGGAGGACCACACATCGCTTCCTTGGCAGCCAAGTAATTGCTCCGTGTGGCGCAGGTTCTCCCCCGATGCGAAAATTCCTTATCGTAATCGCTTCCTTTAAACATTATACGTAGGGCGGAAGTGGTGTAGTGGCAAGTGGCACGCTTACCACGCGAGCGGTCCGGGGATCAAATCCTGGGTCGTGAGTCGCCCGGGCCAACCAAGCCTTCCATCCCTCCGGGGTCGGTTAATTGGTACCAGACTTGTCTGGGAGGATAAAAACACTGACATCGGCTGGCCCCCGCAAGTCATTGTATAGGCCACATCGCATTCAAACGCCACTACGAATGTACAAATGGAAGTAGAATGCGTGCCGCATCCCAAAAAGGGATTGATCAACGGCAAATGCTTTATCCTTTATCATTTATCACGTCGATAGTCATTGAAAATTGTGGGACCATAGGAGCTGATCCTTCAGAGTTCACGTGATTGGTTGTTTCATCCTAACTGTTGTATACTATTGTATTTTTTTGATGTGAGTATCAAAACTTGTTCACGTGTAAATGCAACTACGACACTACGATAGTATTCCTTCTATGAGCGCACGATAGCGGCTTGAGCAGTATTAAGTATGTGTTGAGAGGAAGAGACTTTTTGCGGTGACGTCTAGAATTTCACACCTTGCTGCCTCCTAGTGCCGCAGTTGTCATTCGAACTGCTCTGACGCGCTTCATCCCTCATTTCGCAGTAATTGACTACTACAACACGCTAGCTTTTTCTATATTATGCTTCAGCATTTGTCAGCATCATCTGTGTGCTGCACCTGATAAGTACTACTAATAGACATCTGATTCAGAGTAGCGA
Organism: Ostertagia ostertagi; assembly: GCA_036418205.1. Lineage (NCBI taxonomy): Eukaryota > Metazoa > Nematoda > Chromadorea > Rhabditida > Trichostrongylidae > Ostertagia > Ostertagia ostertagi. Next base: position 89,557 of record MU868396.1, read on the forward strand.
TTCAAAGTAATCAAAAATATAACGTGGAGGAAACCTACGAGCTCCGTTTACACCTGAGCTGGCCGGCAATGAGCCCAAGGTGAGCCATGAGTTAACGAATTCCGGCCAATGCCAAATCCCCCTACCCCATGGGTTCTATTATTCATATTCATAACTCTCAACTCAGGACTCAGTTTTCGTAGTTTACCCTCATAACTGTCCGCCAAGCTTTAAGGAGGCGGACGTGGGGGTTGAGGAGTGCACGGGCGGACGTCTGTGCTACAATAAAGAACCCAAAATTCTTATATTTCTAAAATCTCCGCAAAATCCCCAAAATATCACGAAAAAATGAAAATTTATGAAAATTTCCGAAAACCTGTGAAGCTAATAATCTTTCAAAAACTTTTATGAACTAACTAAATTTTCCTTATTTTGAAAAGACATCGCCAGATCGCTCTTATACGACACGCCCCACCCTTTTCCTTCCCCCCATCCCTTGTAGAAAACAGAGTACGCCCGGCCCGTCGACGTTGACTCACCCTGGACAAGCCTCTCCTAGTGAGTGGCGAAATGTTTTTCGTGCTTTCAATTTTATCTGAATGAAAAATCGATAATTGATTCTGAAGGGGAATTTAGCTCGTGTTTTGCCGGACGCTGCTCTTCTCAAAATGGCGCCACTCGGAAATGAAGAATTTCAAAGAGTCGCTCTCAATAGAATTCAAATAGCATTTTCTTGCATGAAAACTATCGATCTTTTTGAACTATGGCTTCACCACAAGAATGGGCAATAGTGTATTTATCCGCCAACCTACTTTTTAATTGTAGATTTCAGATATTTTTACAACACCGTTGCATACGAAATTTTCATTTCAGACACCCTTATTTACATTTTCGTACACGACTATGGTGGTGCAGTAGCAAGAGGTGCTTATTTCACCTATACAATCTGTTAAGGATCGCAGGATCCCTTTCTGGTATCAACTATTGGTGGATAACTGGAAATAGACTATATGGGAGAGAAAAGAGCAATTGGATGGCATCCGGAAGTCATTGCAACTGAATTAATGAATTCAAATGTCACTACAATTCTGTGCAGTTCTGCGGTGCGTGGCGCACCATAGATGGATTGTTCCCTGCTCATAATTCAATCCTTTCGCCTTTTACGGATGAATTGATTCCCAAACCGATTACCTTCTATTTTTGCTCATTCTATTTTGAAAGGTCAGCATGTTGAGGAGACGCAATTTCCTTTTAATGAACGATAAGGCGTTGCTTCGCTTGAGATACATACGCTCTGCTTCGGGCTTTGCACTACTACGAGTACATACGATGAACTTCAGATATTGGTGCAGTACAAGGAAGCCACTCACTTTCTTGTTTCCCATATACTTCCCATATTTACTGCATTCACTCGCTATATAGGCTAATCGCGAAGTGTGAGGCCTAAGAGTCAAGAATAAGCTTATAAGATAAAAAAAAGTGGGGTATTGTGACCAGTTCGAGGTTTAAGATATTAGGGTAAGGTATTTAAGGTAATTTAAGGTAATAAGGTAGGTGATGTGAGGTACTAGGTAATATGAGGTACTAGGTGTGGTATCACACAGTTTCGGGTCACCTCGCGTTGGAGTGAGTTCAGTAAAAGAGTACAGCCTTTACTCACAAATCCTGGAAAACAACATCATGGTCCTTGTATCTACTTAGACGTACTTCTCAACCGGAGAAACATCATTTCCTCCTACTCTTTCCTTTCTTTTTCAATTTTTCCTTTGTGGTAGGCTTACCTACATGTCATATTTTACTAACAATAGTCATCGGCAACGCTACATTAGTTACAAACATTTGACGAATACAAAGGTTACTTAGAATTGAAGAAGATGAAAGCTGATGAGTGAACAGCGGATTAGACACATTGTTGGATATTGAAGGAGAATTGTAGCAGGCCTGAATGCGTTCGACTGAATGCAACCATCCGTAGCCAAGTGAGTCCATAGTTCGATTTGTGGGTAACGTGGAAAAGAACAATGGTAGGCCAGAAATCGTCAGAGATGACCGTAGAAATTATGGTTTAATTCTTCTACCCCGCAAAGACTGCAGGCATTTCTAACGAAGTGGAAAAGCATTGGTTTTCTGGAAACGCTGTGACGGAAATGTATGAAGAAGGTGAAATTTTGATCCCGGTCTAGTCCTATTGGTAGGCCGTGCACTTAACTTCCACCAAGATTTGATTGGATTTAGAACCTCTATGAAGCTTACAACAAGGGTCTAGCTACTGTACAATGGTGTGCAAAATTAAGGACGACATAGATGGAGTAACGTAACTTAATGATAACTTTGTGAACCGTTTCACGGTTCACGTCAATTGCTTCCTATACTGCACTACACCAGCTCTTTCTATGTTCTATGCTCTTTCTATTACGTGCCAGTAACAAGTCATAGAAAAGCAACGTTCGTCCGCAAGTTTTGCACACCAGTGTATGTAGTCGTCCTTAGCGAGTCTAGACTCGAGCAATCCGTTCCAAATTGAAGTGGTTATGGGACTATCAGCGACCAGGTGGTCCACATTGTGCTGAACATATTGAAATATCATAAAATTATCCTCGATCTTACTACAGCTTTTCAAGGAAGTCTGAAGTTGTTTTCCACCCGTAAAATGGTTGAGTGGTAAAATTACTTGTATTTACGTGAAGTGCCAGTACGAGAGCCACATGTGCGCTGAGCTTCCTCTAATCTCCTACATCCGCTCAGGAGAAGGGCACTGCTTACCTTGTAGAGAATCATTGTTGTTTTTCGCCACCGGAAGATTTCTCCTCTTTTGAGGGGCTCTACAGCCCTCCTTCCACTACTTTTTGAACCAAAATTTCAACTAGGGTATGATAAATGGTGTCGAATTCCACGGGAGGCGTGGTGCCGCAAGCTAATATAAAATCTTCGAAACGGCCATCCATCAGCCTTCTTGAGTTGTACAACCTTGGCGATTCCTGTAAGTATTAATCATTACTTTATTCTCATTCATCGTCTATTCCTCCTTGCCGATATTGCATTTCCGTTTGGGGTTTTTCGAGTTTCCGCCCGAGCACATATTTGTATACTGGCACAAGAAAATTCCAGCCGTACGGCTGCATCTCCACCTGCAGCCATCGTCGCCGCTGCAACGGCTTCTGTTTTACGTTGCTCCTTGAATAAGCGGCTAGAAGAACGAAAGTGGTTACCGTGTCTTTCAGCTTTTCACTCATATGAGTGGGGATCGATTCTCAGGCTACTCGATTCTACGCCGGCCAGACTGCTGAAAAGTCAAAGCGGAGAACGGCAGCAGCAACAGCAGCAGCAGCTTGATGCCATTGAGCTCAGGTCGTCTCTGCTGCTGAGAGCATTCACTCAATCAGCGCTAGTGCTAGTGTTGTTGTTGTTGTGTTATGTGGGCCATTTAAGCCTGACGTCAACGAATGCAATTATATCCCTTCGTTATGTAGGTATACACATTTGTAGGCTATATGTTCAGTAAACCTGACACTTCTTCATCAAGCATCCTCTTCATAAAACCTTAGCATCGTTGTTAAGTTTAGTGTTTTTCGGCGCTCATGTCCTTAGGGGGACATTGAGGGGGGGGGGGTGGACCACTCATAGAACTTGGGACTAAGCCTTAGGGAGGGAAAGGATTCTGGGGAGGATGTGAGCAACCTCCCTGGTGTTTATTCCCAATCCTGGGCTTAGTCCTAGTGTCACCTACCAGCGGTTTTTGAATGCCCTGTTTGAATGTCCTCCCTAAGGACATGAGGTACAGGCCCTTGAAAATGACGTCTGGGTAGATACATTAGGCCGTAAATAAGGTTGTCACCTAAAAAACTTGTTGGCATAAGGAAAAAAAACTGAACTTAACATCACTTCTTCTACTTGACACGGTGGTTTGGTCATTTGTCATCGAAACAAGTTCGATATGAGAGAGTAGAATGCGAAGCATGTCGGATGCAATTATCTCGCCTACCTCAAGCCGCCACGTTCTTAATCTAGTTCGTATTTTCGCTTCACTCGGCATGTTCCTCGCCGTCGTCTCTCGACGTCTCCATTTCGCTCTCTCAGCTCTCCGTCGTGCTACGCCATCCCTTCCACCATCACTCTCCTCGTCTCCTCCTTTTGAAGCTCCATATTGACATCCGTTTCTCTCGGTTTCTGCTCATTCATGCGAGTCTGCCAATCGCGCTCCTCAGCCACGCTACGCTATTTCGAATTCATCTTGCATTCGGCTCCGCACTACTCGTACGCTTGGATCGAGCACTATGTGAAGTCTTTGGTGTAATAAATTGATAATCAACAGTGGCCACGTCCCGTTTATCCGTTCAACAGTGATTGTCAAAGTTGTTTTCTCCTGTGGACTAGTAAACATCTCTAGCCTCCACAACTGCTGCTACTGAAGCATGTGAATAATTCAAGAATCACGGCCGACGAACGTTTCCACACGGTATCGGCTCCGTGATGTCAGCTCATTTTGACCCATTTTGTGTCCCTCCGGAGGTCTTTGGACTACGAAACGCATGCCACTGGGTGCTGCACTGATTGTTCTCTGAGATGAATAGCCGCCAGAAGGAAGGCGTGTACTAGTTGAAGCGAGAAAAAAGCGGAAACGACTTGAATGGAAGCTGGGCCGCGGCTGATTCGACGTACTAGACGGCCGTGGTAGTGATCTTGCCGATTTTTCGTGTCCATCGTAAAGTGGCATTGTTGTCAGCAGTGCCCTGCGTATTCACTGGCTTGCCGTTGTTTGTTGCGCTGGTGCCAACGGAGCAGAAGCTCTCTCCTAACTAGTTCTTTGCTTTGAGAGGCACTACAGAGGGAGTTTTCCTACGGTCTTTTTATGCAATTGAAGCGATATCTCCACTTAGTCTGACGGCCCCTTCCCAATATTGATTAGCAGTTTTTTACGCAAAACCCTTAGGGAAAAAGCCTAATTCATTGGTGGCGTTTCATTTGGTGCCGCTTAATTGGTTCGACTTGCCTACTGCTACCCCCCCCCCTCCTCCAACAAACTATAATAACTGGAAGTTCCTTTTTCAGTTCGCCTAAGAAGCCCTGTGATTACTCGTTAGCGAACCGTCTTGCCTGCTACTGACGTGATTTATCCACTACAAACATTTGTATCAGAAAAAATTGAAAACAACATGTGTTTGTTACAAATCGCAGCATGCATCACTCAAATGCTGCCAGCGACTAGTCTTTACCTTTTTTCAGTAAATTCATTTCACTTAAATTTCATGTGTGTTGTTAGCTTCATCGTTAACCAAATCGCTAGGCAGTGTGGCGGCATGTCATTAAGCCGCGAGGGTTTCGGACACGCTCACACATACACCCAGGGCGAGGGGGAGCATGACCACGTAGAGAGGCCTGAGATCGTGCCTTTGTCGATTTTCAGCGTCCCTGGTGACCCACACGACGTAATATGATGTATCACAGTGTTTATCCCGTCGTTCTTTCTTCTTGGTTTCGGTTCAGGGAGCAAACTCTGGACTATATTATGCAACTCATCGCGGTCTATGCAACCCGTCATTAATTAGATTTCTATGTGTCATTTGCATGAGATCATTGATCGTTGCTCTCCATTACTGTTTTACTTATTTACTCGCAAATTACCGCTTAAAAGTTACGCTCAATAGCCTTCTAATTCGCGAATATTTTAGTGATCTGGTCGCCCACACATGTGCTCTTGATTAGTATGGAGACGGAAAGCACACTTCCACGCAAAACGACATCTGGAAGAAATCCGCCGACTCGAATCGTCGATAGTACGTCTTTGTTGTTCTTAAGTTCCTTTTTTGGCCGCAGCAATGCGGTAGGGCGTCTCAATGAAGTTCTTGCCTAGGCACAAGTGCATGTAAATTCGGTCTATGGTCGTCTAATGGATTTTCCCATAAGCGCTGGCGGGAGATTCACTCTATATTCGGAGACCCGTGTCAATTTTCATGGGATAAGGAAATTGAAGTCTACCTAGGCTTGATGCGATTCCAGTTCTTGCCTCACATTTCACAGCCCTAAAGACAAAACTCGCGTAAAAACTGATACTTATGAAAGAGAAAAATGGGTGTAGAGGTTGGAGAAGGGTCCACGTAGACGGTATAAGGTGCTTTTTAAAGCGGTCTATCAACAAAATTATAAGGTGCCGAATAGTGTCCTTCGGGATCTAAACATATCTTTTCCCGGACGAGATGAGTGGTTTTTTTTCTCAGAAGTACCTTTCGTGTCGACCCGCCTCACTTGGAACCTTTCCAATTTCAGCTTCCGGATATTCGTCTGCGCTGTACGAGTACACATTGTATAATTATAATGATAATACATCAAATAAATGCTAATAGTATGATTCTAAAATTCAACTTCAAGATGTTGCAACGACCATCGAAGTGCCAATAGCCGGGGTAATTCGCCCAACTTTGAGACCGGTGAGATGTGGGTGTCGTTTCTCGGGTTCCTACCATTTTTCCTCTTTTTTCGTCCGAAACGTACCATTTGGCACCTCTATTTTTCATTTCAATAGAACCAGCCTATCGCAAGCTGTCTTTCAGGGGTTTCATAGCGAAGCTGATAGATGTTGAACAAAATGCGTTGTTCGGCGGCACACGTCGTCTTTAACCAAATCCGATTTGCCCCTGACAAGTCGTGCTCTTGACGACGACTACTGACGTGGTTATGACGCGTACGTAGTAGCAATTTGTACTGCAAAAACTATCACGGAAGTTCGCTTGAATTCTAACTATACTGCATCTGCAGCTTTATCTAATCAAACGGATCCCAAAAATGCATATTCTGCGAGAAATACATAAGTGATACCATGGACATTTCATTGACTTTTCTCGAAGTCGCTGAAAAACTCCCGTTTCAAAAAGTGGAGAAGTTGATAAAAATTTGTGGGGCTATCGCAAGATAGGGGACCTTTATGGCAGCATTTCAAACCGCGTAGAACATCCCCTTTTTGCGAAGAAAAGGGCTGAGCTCCAAACGGGGGAAGAAAAATATCAGGGTGCATGAGCAGTTTTCATTTCCCCTAAGTTCCTGCCCCTTCCTGGACTTAATTATAGAGGGTGCCCCTTATCTTACCTATGCGCAAAATTTTCTTTCTAGGATGTCCTCGAAAGTCATTTTTCGAGGGGTGCTTCCGCCGTACATTGTACGTCGTACCTGTAGCTCACTTCCGAATTCTCTGTCTTGGAAGGTCAAAACACTTCACAAAACTCTCTGTCTGGTGAAGCCTGCGTTGTCCTACTACGAAGAGTGTTGACCTGATTTCCACCTATTCTGTGCTCTATTAGATCTTTTCAGAAGAGATGCCTTAGTATTATTTTACCTCTTTTACCTTAAGAACACTTTCTGGCTCCCATTGTGTAGCTTTTTTCTTCCCATAGCATTGAACTACTGCGCCGATCTAGATGTAGTGAGATGCAGTGAGCTGGGCGAGGTTGCCAGGCTCTCCAGACCTGTACTGAATTGGGACATAACCCACCATGGGAAGGTCTTGTCAAAAAAGTGAAAAACTCAAACAATACACAATTTAGCTCTCTCTACAGGATACTACCTCTGGTAGGTGCCTAACGAACACTTCGTGAGTATTCAGGGTTGCCTGCCAGCAGAGCTAATCCGGAAAACCTTGCAGTCTTGCTAGCTTTGAACTCGAACTGTGCTTAAATATGCACATTGGTAATTTTATGGGATAAATAACCGGGTGAAACGTTAGAGCGCACTGCTATTCCAAAAAAGTCCCATTGGGTGCTTTTGGTGCAGTTCTACGTTGTTTTTTTTAAAGAAAGGATTTTATTATTTTTTTTGTTTGACATTATCTCTGAGCCTCCTCTGACTGCAAACGAGATTAGAGGATTAGCATGCTTTTTGCGACTTCGTTTTTCGTTATGCGATTGATTTGAGCTCTGAAGGCAGGATAATTGTTTCAAAAATCATAACCGCATTGAGTACGCCTGCTGTGGTGGTTTTGAATGAAGCCACCCTAGGCCCTGTCAAGGCTAAAAAATAAATATGGTGCAATACTCACCGTTAATCGAACCTTCTTGAATACGCCACGTATCAGGCATTGATTCACATTTATGATGAACTTTGAATGTGCTACCGAAAAAAGTTCCAGGGTTCACATGACACATTCACCATTGATTTTTTCCAACATTTTTTTCTGCGGGTGTAGCTTCACACAAACATTCGCGGAGGAATAGAAAGCTGGTTGGAATGAACGCAATCTGCGAGCCTGTTATCATCTACCAGGTTATTGAACACCTTTCACAAACGGGCTGCAACTTTTCTTTAAAAATCTTTAACAACAGTGATAACAATGGCTTGAGGGCTGTGCGGTCTTGATGACGTCATTGAACGCCATTGGCGGTAGAGCGTTACGAGGCGGAGCCGATCACACGCGCCTGCCCACTGGTTGGTCTAGTTGACCAATGACGTTCAAACACGTCATCAAAACCGCACAGCCCCCATGCCATTGTTATCACTGCCTTCGAGAGAACCATTTGATTTCCTGATTTCCGAGTGCTGCTGGGCTAAGCAGATAACTTATATAATGACCTGCCATATTTTAGCATTGAGAAGTCAGAACTATTGACTGACTTGTAGTAGTTCATCTTTTTGATGGCATTGCATTTCTTGAGAAAGCTAAAAATAGAGAATGTACGCTCCAACTGCTTCCATTTCTCATCCTTCCAAAACACATTTTTCAAAGCAGCAACTGTTTTGTTTTCCATGTCACATTTCTGACCCGTGCAGTCTTTTTTGGTCCATAGCTCTTAAGGGATAACGCTTTTTCCGTTCGTTCTCCTCCATTTAATCTAATCGCTTTTGTGGCAGTATTTCGGAAGCATTGGTAGTAAACAAACAGGCCTTTTTCGTGTAAACGTTTTGCTTGCAGAAGGGCCACAATAATTCTTTCGAGTACCGCAATTCAATTCTATAAATGGCCTGCATTGAGCTTCAGGATGGCAATGGGCAGGGGTTCAAGGCCACGTAACGCACGCGAAAACCGGAAATCGGAATGGGGACAATATACCTATATACCTCAACGCAAATGCACATAACAAAACGAATCTAACTTGGACTAATTTTCGCTGATATCGGCTTATCATCCAACCGATAAAGTAAGGAAAAGTAAGAAAAGTCGAATGAAATTAGAATGCCCCAGGATCACATTGGTGTGGCTCTTGCACACGAATGCGAATGTATTGGTGCCAAGTGGGCCGGCAGTAAAGAAAAAGGAAAAGAATCCGTCGAAAACGCTTAGGTTAAGGGCTCACTCACCTTCCTAATCGGCTGTGCTAAGGGAATGAGAGACTAAGCGCGGAGAGGAGAGTATGAGGCGAGAGAGCGCTACAGATGAGAGAGCGCCAGACAACAGCCTGATAAGAGAAAAAAGTCTGCAGCTTGGGCAGCTTACTTTGCAAGGCCCAAGCGCTCTTGTCGGTTGGTTTCCGTGCACGAGAACGCCACATTTGTGATTGTCCTCTAGGGTCTATACTACAGACCGAAGAGAAGCGTTCACACGACCTCTGCCTGGGTTGTGCCTTTAAGTTTAATTGTTATAGTGATCCATAGTGCCGTTTACTAAAAAAACGAGCTCTTTCAAATCTAAGAGTTCCAAACTAACTAATGTGTGGCTTTCTGAAATGTTCCTGCAAATACTTTTGGTCCGTAATTTATTGAGCTACCAGTTTCATAACAGCTCAAATTGGCCCTGTAGGACCACCCATTCCGACTATTCCACACGTCCCAGTCGTTTGAAAACCATCGACGAAAACAGTTGCGAAAATGCGGAGTTATTTGGTTTCACACGGAACAGGTGGGAAATGGAGGGTTTGTGTGAGCGATCTCAATCTCGCTAATGAAATCCATGAAATGTGCCAGTTGCCGCGAATTCATAATGATCTTGTTCCGTCCATCTACGGAATTTTTTCTTGATTTTCATAGCTATCTTTGTCACCTAAGGCTAAACGTCTTTTTTTCGTTATGCTGTTAAATCCATTTTTTATTTTTATTTGCTTTTCCATTTTTATTTGTTTACACTACTGCCACACACCAGCCATTCTATATCACGAAATTCAGACCTTTTTCTGTCCTAGTGATCAATTAATGTAAAAAGTTGAGATCTTTACTTGGATTAACAAACCCTGTTTTGGACCTTCAAGGAATTTTTGACGTCTTTCAAAGTGTTCAATCGATATCCTCGCTCCACTTGGTTCATTCATGAAGCAGTGAGCAATTCTTACGGCGTGGGCACCTGTCCCTTGTCCACACCTGTCCCGATCGTGTATCTCCTGGGTGATATATGTATAACATTGGATTTGTCGCGCTCCTAAGATCCATGAGGGATTTCCCGTGTTGCCACATTTTTGGGCTCTAATTGAGAGGAAAAAACTGCCTTTGCGCCTATGGAATGATTTATGGGTTTGAATTAAGCCATTCCAGCGGGCACAGCCCAGCACATCAACTTGACGTTCGTGGAGGGACCAGACTTTGGGAACGCTCATTCCTTGTTCACTGTCTCATGTAATGATTGCCTAGTTCTTCTACAGAGCCATCCGAAAACTTTCATGGGGAGGAAAAATGAATTTAAATACAAGCCAAGCAAGAAACAAAAGCCCAGAATGCTCGTTCGGCTTGAACGAGCTGTGAAATGGACCAGGAAACATCTGGGCTAACACACTAATGTTCAGACTCCCATTTTACGAACCCGGTCAGCAGATCCATCGCACAATCAACGCGCGGCGCGCAATGGCGCGTGTAGTTAAGTACTTAAAGTCGTATAGGTAGAACATCAAGTAGGTAAAGGCGTTTAAGCCACTGGTTGCTGCTACTTACTCCACGATGAAGCTAGAGTACAATGTGCTCGTAGAAGACGAATACTCCGAAGAAAAAAAAAACCAGAACTCAACTTTTTGTGCCAAAATCAAGATCTTATCTGTGATATTTAAGCCTGATTTACGGCAGCACTTCGTTTCAAATCACTCAGACAACGGCCGTTTTCAATCACTTGGGCCCATCGTATGCTGTCAATTGCAGGGTTGGAATTCGGCGCGTTAGTAATTGTCTATCTCTTTATTTCGGATTAGGGCTTTCTCGCATGCTCTGGCAAGGGATGGTTTCCGTGGCAGGGATAATAGACAAAATTTGAGGCTTTCCCAGCCCAACCGTGGCGCATGGGAGTTTAAGCGCACAAGGCGTCTTTCACAGCAAAATTCCAATGCTACTTGCGACAGCGCGCTCTCCCAGTGGTCGGCATCCTGGCCGACACCCCGTTTTTTTCAGAGAGACGTGTGATTAGTGCCATGAATAAATTGTCAAATACATACCCGATGTACTCTAAGCCCAGCGAGCACGTACATTAAGCGTGCCATTATACGCCATTATACACTGTTGTGAGAGAAGAGCCGAATAGTAGGGAACGTAGCAGACGAGCGAGACGCAGACGCTCTGAAAAATAGACAATTTTAAAAAGGCCCGGCGCTGAGTGGCGGTCACGGCGAGCCCCCAGCGTCCCTTTCGCGCACCTCCAAGAGAGGCGTTTTCTACTCCCGTAGACATTTCCATTATACTCAAGTATTCAAGGAAAGGTTCAATACACCACGGTTAAGGAATGCGCGATTAGGGTGGTGGGCCTCATTGTGACCGTCAGTTCCTGGTTAGCCTGTAAATTTTGAAGAAGCGGTCTGTCCCGCGGAATGTCTGCGTCTCGCTCGCTTGCTGTGCTCTCTATTTTTCGTCTATGTTCTCTCGCTATGGCACATAGTGTTTCTTAGAGCGCCGTGGAAGTGTCTCTAATAATTCACTTCAGTTTATATGCGATTCCTCAAATATTTATTTTTTATGGGAAGTTCACCAGCATTTCCGGTTGATTACTCGATAGTTTTTCCCCTATTGTTCAGTGTCCTTCGCAACCCAAAGGGCATTCTATGAATCTATTCATAAGGAATGTATGCGAAAAGTCATGACTACGGAAGTGTGCTCTTTTCAAAATGGGCAGTAATTATGATGATGACAACGAGTTTTCAGTCGGAGTTTCAGCTGGAGTTTATGAGTGTGGGCAGGTGACTTTTCACTTCCGAACTTCAGGATTCGTTCCCTTTTCTTACTGAATGAAGGGGCTTTTTGTGTACAAATTTCTATTTTCGCTGCTATCGCTGCCTAAAACAGAAGTTCTTTTCCTAAACTGCCCGTTATTCCCTCTTTGAGGCTTTGCCCTGTGTAAGAAAGAGTGGTGCCTCCAGGGCAGCATCCGTTCAAGAAGCGGCTTGGTGGTCCTTTCCTCAGAACTTATAAGCCCTGACAAGGTATTTGTACCATGGAATCGTAGGATTCTGGAGACGTCTTCCAGTCAGTTATAACTGCTTTTACCTCTAACTAACCAACACGACAGCGTTTGTGGAGGAAGGATCTGTAGGAGGATGGTCTGTAGAAGAACGAGCTACTCTAGCATCTCAAGGTAGTATCCTCATGAACGAGTAACGTACTGAGAACGATGCGTAATTTCACTTCAAGGTTCAAGATAATTGGCAAACGGCTAGTAGAGGAGAGGATGTGTTCCGTGAGGATATATTTCGATAGTTGATAACCCCTGTAGGCTTGAATCAACTAGCCTTGGCATTTTCTCCTGAAAATCGTATTGGTCAGCTTCAACATGCTTAAACCACTTCTTTCTCTCCAAAATGTTTTCTAAAACAGACCAAATAACTCTCCATTCAAATTTGCAACGATGCCGGCCTGCCACGTTCCGGTTTCCGATTTCCAGAAGACACGGATTGTAACAAGATGACCGCCACCGACTCTTGTGAGATAGTGTTTTCAGAAGTCCCCATGTATTCTTTCTCTTCACTTCTCTCCAGCAGTCCCATAGCTAAGCAGACATCAGGCTCAACCGTGGTCAACGCACGGCCAGTCGAAGGGTTGGCTCTAGCACAAATGTTGAGCACGTCAATCTCATATTCAGTAGTGGCACCCTCTTTTTCTATTTTTCACTTTTACTTCTATGAGCTGCTCCAAACTAAAGCCAGGTGAAAAGATGAACAGCGTCTAAGAAATAACACTAACACTACAGCTAAATCGAGCTGCTGTAGCCTAGGTCGTAAATTAGTTTGAGTTGTGGCTACATTCAACCTAATCGAGCCGCTCCACGGCTGAACACGTTAGCTGTTTTATTAATCCATGCTGTTGACTACTTAGAAGCCTACAAACTGAAGTCAACCAAGTCAACGGTTGTTGTCAGAAGGCTGCTTTCCGTTCAAAAGCGATAAGATATAGCGTTTTCATAGCTAATTTTAGGCATTTGTCTAATACATAAAACTGGATGGAAGCCGTGGTAAGCTTAGGTGAGATAGGTATGATCTATACAGTGATGTCCTCAGAGGCTGCTGCCCTCTGGAATACCATTTTTGTCCCCGTCAACCGCTAGGACCACCCCTTCCCTGTTCATGCTTAACGCTTTCTCTGGACTTACTCAACATGTAAGATCAAGTGAAGGTCGCGTAGAAGTGATGCGTGTGAACGAATGAGGCGCATCCTCTGACCTAACACCGGAAAATCTGTCGCATAAAGCTGATGGCTGACTGAGTGACTTATCATGGCGCTGTGTCAGCTGTGAAATATGACTTCCAGCAATGCCATGAATTCTTTTGGAAGAAAGTAGGAGCTGAAACAAAGAGGCTGTCACCGACCACCCACACCCGCTCCCCCATCTTCTCATCACTCCTTTCTCTTTCCAGCGGTCGATAATGCCGGTAGTGTCAATAGTGTCGTTGAATCTGGAATTATTTGATAAGTCCAGCTCCGCCCAAAGGCCCGAAATTCCCTCGTGTGGGTGTGGGAGGTAACAAAACATACAGTTTTATTCACTCTTTGCAAATTTTTCCTCTCCAGAGAATTTTCCTCTCCTTATAAATACGACCTCTTTCCCTTGCACCACTACGGTCCCTCCAAGAACATCAACTGCACGGAAGAATCTGAGTGGGATCATTATGAAACAGTGTTGTAGGATGGATCTAAAGGCAGGTTATTTTACAGGGCTAGAAGACGTCTTACATCGTGAGCACTGAGGCTCAAAGGCAAGATTCAGGATTAAATTATGAGGTAATTCCACTCAAATGTGAAAGTAGGGGTAGGAGGTGGACCGCCAGTGGAGAAAAAAGAAAAAAATCGTGAAATACACAGGAAATACGAGCCTTTTGCTCTACGCTGCGGAGAAGTTCAAAAGGCCGGCAGGGAGATGAGAGATAATGTGAGCGCGGAGAGCGCTAGAGAAGTCCGAGTAGAGAGAGCATAGCAGATCAAAGCGACGCAGACAAGATATCGAGCGGTGGGCGGAGCGTGTCGCAACAGGTGGAGCGTGTCAAAGTTCTTAGCGCCTAGCGTCTAAATAACGCTTTTCGAAGTAGGGAAGTGACGCGACCTCTACACTTGCGTACCTAGCGCTTCTAGCCACCGTAAAGGCTCATTAAGTGGGTCTGAGCCCGAACTTTGCCTTCAAGCACGCAAATCCTCTTCATTGAGAGCAGCGAGGAAATCAAACTTAGCCAGAAAACGTTATTTTATTGCGTTCGCCGCCGAAATGAAAAGGAAATCCATTTGATGGCAGTGATACGGCGAGGGCAACGCCGAGCTGAAATCGTTGTTCACAAAATTGAAAATGGTCTTCCAAGGAACAGTGGCGGTGGAGAAATCCTTAGGGACAAGATTTATTCACAGCAGAAAATGTTTCCACGGAATAAGAAGTGGAAAAAAATTGCTGTGAAATAGAACGAATAGCCGATGACTAGTTTAAAATTGTAGGGTACCTTGACCTTTTCTTTTTTTTTCAAACCATTTCGTTGAATAGAAATAGCTCATTATAAGCAGTTTCAATTCTTCCTGTTATGAGTTTTTCACTTTTCAATAGTTTAATTGCAATCTTCATTCAAACCTCCCTAAGTAGTACCGGACTTGTATTAGGGTACAAGAATCCTGACTGTTGGGCTGGCTCTCACAGGTCAGTGTTTAGCCTAAATTATTTTCATATCCACCACATCTCTGAATGTAATTGCGCTGGGCGAGTTTGCGAAGTAAACTGTTTAAGAGACGCTGTATCGGGGAAGGAGACAGACCAGAGCATAGGGGAAGGGCAAGACAATGCAACGCTGGGCGTGCATGGTTGCTTCGGGTATCGGGGGGTTGCGAGCCCTATCACCACTGTAGTGCATTTTGGGCACTAGCTAAGGTGACGCTGGTAGACCCTACGGGTGAGGATCTAGCAAACTCATTTGCGATGCTCTCTGTAACAAAGACATGGTTGCGTAATGCGCCCTTAAGGCTGCTCCACATCGATGCGGAGGACAGTTTGGATTTCGCTCACTGTTCAGTTCATTGGGCTTCATAAGCTATCGTTAGAAGCAGTGAAAGAGTATCTGATTCACAATCGCAGGGTATCTAATTTCGGCCTTAGTCGCAGCTATGTACAAAGAGGCGCTGCCATCCAATACAAGCAATTTACTCCCTTCGAACTCTTCGAAACAGATAAAGACAGGCGGTGCTTCAGTTTTCCGAGGTAACTAGTATGAGGAGAAAATTCAGAATGTTTAAGTGCATTTCGCCTCAGTTTCGGAATAGCGTGCGTTAGCACGCTAGCAAATATTCTCCGAGGGTACTTATAAAGCACGAAATAAGTCGTTAACAACACGCGAGGCTGCTAGACGATATCTACCACTGCGACCTCTTCGGATACCACATCGCGTTAGCGGTGCCATTGCTTTCACACAAGAATTGTAGTGTTACTAAAATGGCAAATGGTGTTGAGCGAGCCAGGTGTGTGTCAGGAGATCCAGGACGAAACGGTACATAGATTTCATGGCTGGTTGTTTGGATTAGTGTACACATTGCCTTTAGAGATGGTACTGCCCATTCCGTACTTCTCTTACTTCGTGATTTCAAAAAAATCATTGGTTACCTACATTTCTTTTCTAGATTTCTAGTAATAAAGGAAATTACTAATGGTAGAGAAGAAGAAAATGAAAAATTGTGATCACGACAGAATAATAGCAATAACAATAATAATAGCATTAATA
>MU868396.1:105820-117125 GCA_036418205.1 Ostertagia ostertagi
ATTATACGAAGTAATAAGGCAGTGGTAATCGAAGTCCATAATCGTAAAGAAAATCTAAATAAATAATCTAGTGTTCCTAATACAATCCGTGAAGTCGGTCGGATAGGATATGGTACCTTCCGATTTGCAATTGCCACTTTGCTGCAGGATGGATTTTCTGGCCAGCACTCGATATTGCCCTGTGACACCGTGAGGCCGCGTGCACTCTATTGCTTTCGCACGCACCACCCCACAGTACCCGATTCCAGGATACTGGAACGGATATGTATGAGTGGGTATGGACTAGATCCCTGTGGTAAAGCACCATGGGCACGGCGAAGGCCGGCCATTAAAACAATAGTGCGCAATAGGCTACACTTGGCGCATTGTCGCTTGCCCTTTTTGGGCTTGCTCACGACGCTCGGAATCAGATCCAGATCCTCAAGGTTAGAGTGCATTAATAACTTCACGTGGAACTAAGTGGGAAGAATGAAACTTCACCATCTCTGCTAACATAGCGGAGTTAAACGTTTTTGCTGGTCGCAAGAAATGTTCTACATCATTCAAACTAGCTTCCACTGGCTTTGAGTTCAGACTTTGATCGTCCATAAAATTTTTAAGGTGCCCCATTTGATTGCTAGATCACTATAGAGGTGCACAATACGTGCCATGGCTGCGCGTGATTGGACCAGCTAGCAGTGAAGCAATCATGGATACTTTTTACTTGCGGCAATACTCACACTGAGTTCATATCCATAATTTCTGTAGTTAATTTGAACGCACTGCAAGTAGAACATCAACATAATCGAAATTCTTTCAGCTAACCAAATCGTCGAATTCACCGTGTGCAGTTGGATACTAACGATATTATCATATATATTTGTGGCCGTTACACTTCCACTTTCTGCTTGTTTATGTATAAAGGTATGACTTTTTTTCTATTAGTTTTGATTTTAATTTTGAATTTAAATGCTCGAGAGGACTTAATTAGGTTCGAGATATGAGGCTCAGGGGCTACTTAATAGAATTTTGTTCGGTTACGATGTCGTACGGCACAATGGCGCATGTGATATCTTCCTTTATGTGGATTCAATTTTGGCTCAGATTCTGCCATAATGGCTTGATATTTCCTTCGAAATAGTGTGAGCAACCTAGCTATTAGCTGTAAGACGCACTCTTCTGGATTGCAAGGCTTACATGATTTTCAGCTTTATTGGAGCATTGCTACCGAATCTCATTTTGGTATTGATAAGGTAGAATGAGGGATGCTGCTAATGATTTTAAAATTGCTGTCCTTGAGATGCTTGATATCCACAAATTCGCGAACATGCAGGGCTTCCAACACATGGCGTTAGTCCCATCTCATCAGAGGGATCCTCATCGAGGTAAGCAAACCAGCCCTTTTGGCGTTTCGGCTGGGACCGTATGCTGAATGTTGGGGAGGGGATGGGGTCCCCAACGGTCGACGGTTTACTTCAACTCGGTTGGTACGATAGGAGAGTACTGACGCAAGTGGTGCAGCTGGTCCAGCAGCTCCGCCAGAAGGGCTGGTTTGCTCACCCCAGGACTAAGCCTTGGAGAGGGGACGGACCCGTCCTCTCTTTAAGGCTTAGTTCTGAGGTAAGCACCAAATTGTGGCGGTTCTAAGGACCGAGTTGAAGTGGTCCGTCCACCGTCGGGGACTCCATCCCCTCCCCAACATTCAGCATACGGTCCCAGCCGAAGCGCCAAAAGGGCTGGTTTGCTTACGTCATCCTCATCTAATCGAAAGAAGGAATTATACGTTTTCGGCCTTGAGCAGTCTTTTTTAGAGAGCTCCCCTTGCTTTCACTTTCGCAGTGGCATCGGATGTGGTACGACCTGCAAAGTGACTTGCAGGGATAGTCGATGTACGAGCCACTATTTTTATCCTCCCAGATAAGTTAGATACTAGCTGAACGACCTCGGAGTTACGGAAGGATCGCTTGACATGAGCCGGATACAGTCCGAGATTTTAACGCTGGACTGTTCGCTTAAGAAGTTGTGTCAATTGCCACCAGACCATTTCCACACTCATCCATTTTCCGATGATTCACTGTATTTCTATGCTTTTCTGGTTTCTTCATCTCCTTCATCTGGCGAAGATGATATGATGTTGTCTAGAGATCAATACGAAGCTTGCCACTTCTATTACTTTTGCTAAAATGAATCTTCACCCAAACGAAAGATTGTACATGGGCACGTTTACAAGTCTCCTATTTATGTGGAACCGGCCGTAGAATTGCTGGAGATCTGAGATGCAGTGTACCTGCCCCTTCGTTGCTACAGCCTAACTGATTCAACACTGAACTGCAACACTACGTCAGACAACTAGGCACCGATGTCTTTGCATCTCCGTCCTTGTGCTCACAATGGGACTGTTGCACTACATCCCAGGTTTCCAGGAATATTTTGGCGTAATTCAACGGAAAACGTGATGAGGGTGAAGGCATTTCAAGACGGAACTCGTTGTTAAAGGCCCGCTCCAGGATTAGGCATGCTCGCCTGTTCCATACCCGAGGTAGTAGACAGGCGGACAAGCGTTGATGTCGCGCCCCTTTTGCGGCTTGAAAGTGCGCGACAAAGGCGCTAGAAGCTCGCTCCGACCCGCAATCCACACCTTCGTCCGCAAGCCCCGCCTTCCGCTGCCTCGGCTGCCACGTGACGCTGCTTAGAGAAGCGCGGGCGCAGTTGCGGCCATTGCAGCTCAATGCCATTTGAAGGGAAGCACCTGCAGCTGCTTCGTGAAACTCGTCCATCACGTCCCTTTTTTCCCTATCCTAATGGTCGAATGCGGCTGAATAAGGGGATGTTATTCGGGGTGTAATCGGAGCTTTCATCTTCTTTTCCAGACCACTTCCCAACTTTAGCTTCATTACTGAACGTTCTTTCAAACCTATTTTAGCTCGAGGCTTGTTTTTATGATGTGACCGTTTTCAGGTAGTTCAAGAGTATGAGCGTGCAGTCATATTTCGACTCGGTCGATTAATGCCGGGAGGAGCAAAGGGACCTGGTTAGCTGTATTACATGTAATGAATTCAAGAAGAAATGTGTTTTCATGAACCACTTTTCAGGCATCTTTTTTATACTGCCATGTATCGACTCGTATAAAAAAATTGATCTCAGGGTGGTCTCATTCGACGTTCCTCCTCAAGAGGTGAGCCACTAATTTCCTATAAAATTTAATTTCTTCAACTTATAGAGTAGTAACAAGACTGTGGAGATTTAAGGGGTGAATGTTACCTACCTTTTAGGAGCAATCGCGTATTGTTGTGACCGTTGGAGTAAGGGAACGGGATTTTTTGGAACACTATTTCCTGGAATACAGCCCGACTATCGACCATTTCAAAAAATTAAGCGGTGAATCGCAATCGATAATCAGCCAACTAGGATCATTTTGTAAACGGCGTATTTTTTGGTAGGGTCCACGCTGCCATAAAATATTGGGGGTCATGGTGTGCGATGAAAAATGTGCTTTATTGCTGGCCGCGTAGAAGAAAAATCACCTTTGAGGTCTCCATTCAAAAAGCAGCTCCTTGCTAGTTTTACCATCTGTGATATTCATTCATACTGAAGGTATAGGAATGAATTCTGGCTCGTGTCCCAATAGGCAATTAAGCCTATTGGGACACGAGCCAGATTGAACTTCCTAGGTCAGTCTGGCTGGTCCATGTTCTTCCGGTGGGATGACTTGCTTGTCATCCATTGATCATTGGAACACGCCGTATCCTCCTTCAGATTCACATCCAAATTTGAGATTCAAGCTTAAAAAAGCGATTCAAATTCTACAGCGATTCCGATCGAAACAGAATTCACGGCGCATCCAAAAGAGGGAGTGATCAACTTTGAATGATTACACCTTTCTGCTCTTAGTCGAATATCGATCAAGAATTTTCACGACACGGTACGACAAGAGCCGCTAAGACTAGAATTCGTGCATTGTACAAATAAGTAATATTGTAGTTGACAACTACATAGTCAATTAGAAATTTGTGGCTTCGATTCCGGTGGCGAATCTTGTGAAATTGTATTTTCTTTTAAACCCCTTCAGCTATGCAGAACATTATACATTCCTTGCAAAGTCCTGAAGACTGAACGAAGCCAACAAATCATATCAGAAATATCAACGCCGTCAATGCAGTTGTGGGTGGTAGTTGGAAGGCTGGTTACAGTGAATAAAGTGTCATAACATCTCAATATATGACGTCATACAAGGGGCCGCCAACCCCCTTTGACGTAATTCAAGATACTCGTACGGAGTGACAAGGGTATCCGGTCGGAGCTAGTGGAACGAGTCGGCGGTTATGATCTAGGGAGCGCTGTTAGATAGTTTCTCCAGTCAAGCCTCAGCTAGCTACAATGAATCCTCGGACGCACGGCCCCATAGCCCAAAAGCACTTCCGCCCGCACCTCCCGTCCTGGGAGAGTAGAGACAATCGTCACAGTCGACCTACAAAAAGTTTCTCAAAGTCCCAAGTCTCGTTTAAGTCCTCACTCCCATTCTCAAGCAGGGTGAATAACGGTCGAGGAATTCCTCGACCATGCTCTCTACTGTGCGAGAGTAGTGTCCGAGAGTGAATGTACGCGCGGAGAGCACAGACGGCTCGCGCATGGCGAGAGTGAATGTCCGCGCGGAGAGCTGAACAGGCAAAAATCCTCGACGAACCGTTGCCGTTTCCTCGACCGATTTTCACCCTGCTCTCAAGGTAAAGTGAAGGTTATAGACGGTCGATCTTTTGTATGTAAGCAGAGCGATCTGTTTGGTTTTTTTTTGGTTAGCAGAGAAACAATAAGTGCGAAAAGTAAATAGAAGCGTCATGTGTTGGGAGAATGAACCCCCATAATACCAGGTCTGGGGAGTGGTGCCCCAAAACATAAAGTGAACTTATGCGCTACTTCAAAATATTATTTCCAGATTCTTTCAAAAGACTCCGTCACTGTAGCTGTAGATGCTGTCGTATATTTTCGAATTTCCAATGCTACAATTTCGGTACGCCCTTTTACAATATAATATATAATGTAATATGAATAAATCCTTTCCCAATAAATTTTCTGTTTTTTTTCTTTTACTTGCATTCAGTTATTGACACAGTTACTAGGATTTGTCCAGTAACATGCTGTGTTGTAACTATAAACATACCTAATGTATAGCCACTTGCAAATTCAGGTGACAAATGTGGAGGACGCTTCACGTTCAACGAAGTTGTTAGCACAGACGACCTTACGGAATATTCTTGGAACGAGAACCCTTGCCGAAATGTTATCGGATAGGGAAGCCATCTCACATCAGATGCAGGTCGAAGATTAATCATCATCGGATTCATTTTTCATCCGTTTTGTGGTTTTAATCTTTTCTATCTTTTGCCACCCCTCCGAAGTCAGTTATCATCATCGCGACTGGTAGCATTTCATGGTCCCGTAGTTGCTGCAGCAAATAGTGAACAGATTAAAGGAGGACTTTACATTAAGGGAGGATGAAGAAGGGGAATATATCTAGTATAGGAACCCTAAACGTTGCAGATTTGTAGCGATGAATAAGCTCCTGGCGTCCTAGGCTGGCCACACCCGCGCCGCTCGATCCGCCTTCCGCCCACCCTCGCCGTCTGACTCTAGCCGCTCTACGAGAAAAGCTTTATTGTTGATGAGGCACACCAAGAGACCCCTAACGCGCGAATCAGATGACAAAAGGGTCCTATCTTTTGAGTGCTGAATCGTTTTTCGTTATTGTTTTCATCTTTGCATCATTGATCACCTCTACCTTAATTTTTAGTGGGCTAAAAGTGCGGCTTGTAAATTCCGCTTTTGCGAGAACTCTACTCCTCGCACTATTTCTTCGTAAGGGTGGAAAAGGGGCAAGGCGGCAAGTGGCTCCTTCACCACCTGCACGGTCTGCACTTGCCTCATTAATTGAAATCTTTGAAGGCCAAGCAAGCATCCCATCCTTCTGTGATCGGCTTGTGGACCCTGACTGGTCTCTAATTGTAAATACAAAACCCTCACCTCACCTACAACAGCTGGCTCAGGTCTTGCGCTGGCTAAATCACATACAAATGCCACTTCCATTTTGAACGGAATAAAAAAAAATAAAAAAAAATAAAAATTCTTGGTGCATCTTGTTGTTAGGGAGGATCGGTCAGCGCCTGTTGTTTTACCCTTTGCTATTCTAATTCGTTAATGACCTCACTATAAGATCGAATTTCCTGCATATTAAAAAAACTCACCCGGTAATCAAATGCCAGCACTTCCGATCCTCTTCCTTATGAACGGTCGTGCTGGTCCCATCCCATGAGAACGCCTCCTATTTAATTGGATAAATCCTCATCATCGTTGAGGATTCCCCAACGTAGGGTGTCCCTATCGTCAGGTCCTCACTAAACCCGAAACATTGACAGCAATCCTTGGTAACTAGATGGAGGTGTCTGGTCATTTACACTCGTAAAAACTCCCACTTTTCAGAGCACACTCGATGAGGCAACAGATCCATGGGGAGTTAAAGTGGAGCGAGTTGAGGTGAAGGACGTCCGATTGCCACTGCAATTGCAGCGAGCGATGGCAGCCGAAGCTGAGGCAACACGGGAAGCTGGAGCTAAAGTCTGTTTTCTACCATTTTCTTGCTGGACTCGGACTTTTCTGGGACAAAACTTCTTTGCATTCAGGTTATCGCCGCTGAAGGAGAGCAGAAGGCATCACGTGCTCTACGCGAGGCTGCTGATGTGGTGGGTTTGCTGATCAACCTTTCAAAGGGCTTGGAGCTGGACAAGTCGAACTGTTGCTTTCATACTCAGATGGGCCAATTCAAAAAAGATCGTACTTTATTTTCAAGGTTAAAAAATAACTTTCAGATTGCGTCATCTCCATGCGCAATACAGCTGCGTTACCTCCAAACGCTGAACAGTATAAGGTGAGCTGCTAACATGCACTTCAAATAAGAGCTTGAACTTCGAGCGCTAATTTCCATAAAGCCTCGGGTACTATTCAATCACTACGACCTCAATATCTCAACCTTTTCTTCTTGTCGAAGCTTCGCCTATAGACATAGTTGATTGTGTGGGATCGCAGGGTGAGTGGCTCATCCCTTCATGACTCTTCCCGTCTCCTTTGGCCCTAGAGGAAATGTGGCCTAGGCCCATCCTCACTGGAAAAGTGCCTCTCATGAATAGAGGTGCTATGTCCATCACTGAAGTGTCGTGACAGTTAACCGCCTCTAAACGTGTCGTTAAGGTGTAAGGCGCTGAGGAATTGCATCATCTCCGCCTGGGATGAGCAGTTCCCACCCACCGCACGTTGACTTGCCTTTGTCGCAATGTTGACCTGCTATGCATTCCCTACCCGTACATCTTAGCCCTCTCCGCGACTAACATTATCTTATTTTGTTGTCTGCTTCTTATCATTCTTCGCGACGTAGAGCAATGAGGTTCAAGTTCTCTGCGTTTTGAATATTTCTTTTCCTCTCTTCTCCTTTTGCAGTCCATTTTGCGTAGCTACTTCCATACTAGTGAATTGCTACATTAATTCGAATCTGATCCTAGCCTTCAATCCAAAACAATAATGAGAGGGCGCAGGCGAACAGAAAAAGGCGTCGAATGGCTTGTCTGTCCCCTCTCTCTAGTCAGACTCGCCAAAAATAAAGGTTATATTGGTGATCAGAGCACGGAATAACCCACATAGGCGAAGTTTCGACGGAATTAAGAATTTCGGTTTTGGGATTGTAATAGTAGATTAGTGCCGAGATTTGTTTTGTGCCTATTGTGCCGATCAAAAAATGTATTCATTTTTTTTCAGCGCCGAGAAGAATTCAACGATAATCTTTCCATTCCCAATTGAGCTTATTCATAACTTTTTGCAAAAAACGGGAAAAGATTTGTGAGTTTCATTTCGCACAAACAAGCACTTGAAGCACTTGAAACTGAATTCAACCAAACTGGACGTACACCAATGGCCATGACCTGCCCATTCTAGGAAACCACCGTCAAATGATCTGAATGTTGAGCATATCACATATGCAAAGTGAAGCTAACCATTGTATATTCTATAAAATACCTACAATAAACATTGTTTTGTCGTTCAATTTGTTGTTGTATTTACTTTTACTGTCGTCATGTTGATGTCCTTCTAGAAATGTTCTAAAGTGTTCATAATCCGCTCTCTTCCCGTTGTTCCATTTTTCCAGTCATTTTTGTCAATTCCTAATTTTTTTCGATTGAACAAGCGATTCTAGAAAACGCGAAGTTGCATCGCCATAAACTGGTTCATTGGTTTTCTTTCATCTTTCAATTGAAAACGATGTTTGTGTGTGATTGACATTGTATGTCACGGCGATGTACCTACAGGACAGCTTGAACATCGCTGAAATATGTAAGCACCTACACGCTATAACGTTTGCTGAGGTGCGCCACTGTATGTCGCGTGCAGTCGAGAGCAGGTTGAGACGTGTGGGGCAAAATCCGTGACGAGAGCCTCATTTAGAAGACCATATTTCACTCAAGAGGTGTCCGTAATCACGGGAGTCTGCACGGCCCGTAGCCGTGGTAATGTTTTCAGTGGATGGTGGGAAATCGGGCCTGAACTTATGCACCTGTTGCTATTTGTGCACCACCGTAAAAGGCGCTATTCCCAACTAGTACAGTGCGGCAAAATCATAGGACACCCCCACCTCCAAAAAAAATCATGAACACCTCGGCTTCTAAGAATAGCATAACATTCATAGCAACCCAAAAATCAGAACCGCCTTCATAAAAAACCTATACTCACAAAATACCAGGTTATCCGATTAGTTTTCCATATTTTTAGACAAATTTTTTAATTTTGGAGCCGGTGCAAAATCATAGGACACCCTCCTTCAAAACCTTAAAAATACAGAAATACGCCCGAATCTTATTGCTCTAGTATTCCAAAAGGAACCACTTAGCAGAATTACTCTATCCATACAAGAAACACTGCCGCAAATTTTTATACATATTTAAATCAAAGTGGTGCTCATCAGTGGGGAATCCGTTGCTTCAACTTTGAAATTGTGTTGATCTTGTGAGTATTTTCGCAGCCATTGCTAACAAAGGTTCTCCAAGTGAGTCTCGACAAATTTCAGACGCGCACTCCTTACTGGCCATTCTATTAAAGTCACTAAGCTAGTTTGTAACCACTGGCTCATTGGAGCCTTCGCATGACAAGGTGTGTCAAAAAGGTAGTCTTTTACGCGAAATCTGTGAAAGAGAAGAGAGCAGCTGGTTCTCTGCGCCTTTCCTGCTCTCTAGTAAACTCATTCCAGTGAAACTTCAGGTCTGGGACTCAGGATGAGGTTACGCATCCACTCATCTTTAGGAAACTACCACGAAAATTTCGTTGAGGGAATATCGTCGAAACCTGGCCTATATTCCTCTACTAGTGAACAACGTCATCTGAATCATCAATGTTGAGCACCTCCTTACCAAGTAAAAGCGGTCTGAAGGGTTTTCCTTGAACTTCCAAAAATGGCTTCGATGGTCCTGGTAGAGCCATCAGGCGCGTATAAAAGCAAAGTCTGGCTTTCACTCGCGGAGGGAGGAGAGCAACTCAAACCGTAACTCTAGTAGAGTTACCATACACCAAATAAGTGCTACTATCGTTGCTGGTTGGATAAAAAAATCCAACAGTAAGGAGACTTCTGAGGGGTGTCCTATGATTTTGCACCGGCTCCAAAATAAAAAAATAAAAAGCATTTGCCGTTGATCAATCCCTTTTGGGATGCGGCACGCATTCTTTGAATGCGATGTGGCCTATACAATGACTTGCGGGGGCCAGCCGATGTACAAGTCAGTGTTTTTATCCTCCCAGACAAGTCTGGTACCAATTAACCGACCCCGGAGGGATGGAAGGCTTGGTTGGCCCGGGCGACTCACGACCCAGGATTTGATCCCGGACCGCTCGCGTGGTAAGCGCCACTTGTCACTACACCACTTCCGCCCCTAGGCTCTGAAACTAAAATAAATTGTCTAAAAATACGAAAAAGTAATCGAGTAACCTGGTAACTCGTGAATATAGGTTTTCCATGGAGGCGGTTATGATGCTAAAGGCATGCGATGCACGACAATTCTACAAGTTGAGATATTCATAGTGAGTTCTGCATTGCGCGGAAGGGTAACTGAAGAAAATCGATTTCAAAAAAAGGACATCTCACCAAAATCAACTTCTCCGCATTTCTTTCAGCGCATTCTTACTCTTCTGGAATTTTTAGTAAAATACTCAATGATCGAACATTTTTGAAAATTTGTGAAAGCAAATTGTAGTTCTCAGCGCTCCATCGCTACTTATAAGATTGCTCTGAAGATATCGAGGTCATCTGATGGTGCAGAAAAACGCAAGTTCCAAAATTGTTCCATGTTTGAAAAGATGTCCTGGCCGATGCGATGACCTTAGAGCAGCTTGTCTGCTAGGGGAACACACTGAAAATCGAACAAGGATTCAAATGACCATATTTTCTTCAAAATCAACAAATTTGCAAACAAAAGGAAGGTTTGGGAAGTTTCGCGACAAGTGCTGCCTAATGTGTTGTGCATTTGCAAAAAAATAGGTAGAAAATGCCGTTTCCAGGTGATTAGTGAAGAAATTTTCAAGGTTTTCACATTTTCAAACGGCAGTTTTCAATGTTTTCATATTTCCATAGGCCATAACCTCCTACAAGTGCACTTGCTCACAAAAGCGTGTATACTAGAAGATCTGCTCTATCAAACGCTCTTTGGAGTGACTGGATACTTCATTATTTCGAAAATGGCTCCTTGAGGTTTTTCGTTGGAGTACCGTCGAAAGATTCTCTTTCTTTTGATTGCCTTTCCTTCAGCGACCATAGCTTCTTGCTCGGAGAGTTTGTACAAAAGTCAAAGCATGTTCGGAAACCACAAACTTTGGGCCCTCTAATAAATGTAGAAGTGTGCTGCAATGTAAATTGAAGGCAAGAATCAGGATTACATTGATGGGTTGATTCCACTCAAATGTGAAAGTAGGGATGGGAGGTGGACCGCCAATGGAGAAAAAGTGAAGAAAAACCAAGGGAAGGGAGATGAGAGATAATGTGAGCGCGGAGAGTGGTAGAGAAGTCCGAGAAGAGAGAGCATAGCAGATCAACGCAGCGACGCAGACAAGATATCGAACGGTGGGCGGACCATGTTAAGTTTGGTGGAGTCTGTTAGAAGTCCATGGCGCCTAGGGTCCTAGTGACGCGTTTCGATGTAGAAAGGTGGCGCTACCTTTGCACTTGCGTACCCAGCACTTCTAGCCATGGTAAGGGCTTCTTGGTTGCCAAAACTTTGCCTTCAATTGCACAAAACATTCGGGT
>MU868396.1:134853-146475 GCA_036418205.1 Ostertagia ostertagi
AGGGAAATGTAGGGAATTTTTGCGGTTTCACGGTAAGTATATACCCCCTCCCCGCTCGACGGTAATTTAGTTGGGGTAAAAATTGTTTTGAAAGAGGGGGTCGTATGAAAAACATTTCATGAGGGAGGGGGGTCGTAAAAACTTTTTGAAAAGTAGCAACGATAGGACCCACCCTGGTATGAAGTGCGCTAATCATAGTACACTCAACGATCCTAATCAATCGTCTCTGCTATCCTCGAAGAACCAGAAGTATATGGCGTAAGCCAATACACTGAGCAGCACTACTGTGCTATATCTAGCTTTGATTTTTAGAAGTTAGCAGATATTCATAGTAGTTTAAAATCAATTATCTCTTTATAAGACTGCTATTCTGATGAGGGTAGCTTTGCAAACCCGAACAATATCAATCATCATAGGACACTCAACGATCATAATCAATCGTCTCTGCGATCTTTGAGGAGCAAGAAGCGCATGGCGTAAACCAGTAATCATTCGAACAATTATTTATGGAAACTAAGAATTCGTTTTCGTCAATTCTACACGTTTGTGACAGTACCATTCACTACTTAGACAGATAAAACTGCTAGGGGAAATTCTTCTGCTGACTGAAAGGATAATATCAAGGAGCTTCTTACAGTAATGTTTGACCTCGATGTAATGTAAGGATTTCGTGCTCTATTGATCCATTAGGAACTGTCATGAAATGGTCATGATGATCGCCTTCAATACGGTTATTAAGTGCTCTTTACTACTTCAAGTCAACAGATGGATATAGCGCCCGTCAGCTGGTCTGATGATGTGTGCGCCTGTGGGCTATGTGGGCAAATACATATCTGGTAACTGCATCAACAGCTTACTTACTTGTTTGGAAAATGTATACATCGTACCCGAATATGAACCTGAAAAAGGAGCGCACCACCATTTTCGCTTGTACCTCACATCCTCCATAAAAACCTAGCCAAGGGCAGCTAGTTGGAAAGGATAGCACAGCCCAGAAAAGCACAGCGAGCATGAGACCGCCGCCAGCTTGGTCAGGCCAGGAAAGGTCAGGCAAGGAAAGTAGTAAGTAAAGTAGGGAAGGAAATTGTGCTGGAAAGGGCACAAAACTTCAAAAATTTAGTGAAAAATTTGAGAAGGGTGAAGTTGTACACATAACCCGTATCTTGTCCCAACCTGAAAAAAACACTCAATATCTCGTTAGTCATAAAATAAGGGCTTAGCACATTTTGAAGCGCTTTACTTATGAAGGGACACAACGTTTTGAAGGCTCTCCAGTGTGCATAAATATCGTATAAACGCAACCTCAATGGTAATAGTTCCCGTTCGTGGCGGCCAGCTCTCATCGACCGACTCCCTTTTCCCATGATTCTCTTCGATTCAGTAATAGCCGACCACTTGCGTTTATATCACCCAAAAAATCTCAAAAAATGGGCAGATTGTCGATTATTGATTGATTACTGTAAGCGGTGATGGGAACAAGCGTTGTTCTATTCAATCCTTGTTAATTCTACAAGCGAAACGCTCTTACGTAGCCTGATGCCCTACTGCAATCTCCATTAGCTTAATGAGTATTTGCGGACTGTTGTTGGGTTGCGGTTGTAGGCAGGCGGCAGCCAAAACAGTCAGGCAGCCAGTCAGTCAGTCAGGCTGTCGTTGATTTCGATTCAGCAGCTGTTCCCCCCGTTCGCCGGCCGTCCCTCGCCGTCTCTACAATTTGCTTATCCGCGCAACGGCTGTATAAGGGCCGCTAATGGCGACGCTTCCGGAGTACGGTCCTCCTGGGCCCCCGTGCTGCCCCTCATCGATCTGCACCACCCAATTAAGCCACCTTGGACGAACGAGTTGAAGTAGCATATTTTGGAAGACTCCTCCCCATCGGCCGAAAGTTTCTCGCGAAGGTTCTTAATCCTAGAGAATGCCAGCTGACTGCTAGCCGCACATGGAAAGCGTTTACCATTTTGCACTAGGCGATGTCATTCTCTGCTTGTTTTTGAACCACCAAAGTCTCTTAGTTCTGAATCTTCACGTAATCACATATTCCACACGAGGAACTAATGGACTGGCGGCGGTACTAGGAAAATCGGTGCCTCTATAGAGCGAATATTTCAGGGTGGACGCCAACAAACGCTTGCTGCTTCGACTCTCACAATAACGCTCGAGCACCATTCTCAGTAATTGCGCGCCATTGAATAGTTGGTTCGCAGATTCCTCTTGGAGCCACTACTGGGTGGCAGCGGCCGGCAGCCAGCGGCACACACCGAATACTTCCCCTCCCCTCCCCCTTCTTCACCACCGAAATCGCCACCAATCTAATTTTCGCGAACTTCCGATTTTCGTGGAAAAACCTTTGTCTACAAAAAAGTCGCCCAAGTAGGCGGTCTCCGGCAGAAATGGCTCTCAGCTATTAGTATCTGCCTTCGGGTTTAGGAAGGTGCCGTGATGGCGTACAGGAATCCAAAGCACAGCATTTGTCTTACGATTATCTCGTCCAACAGCTGCGGTCAGCGGCAAGGGGAGATTTTCCTGGCTCAATTGTTTTACACTGGCACCGTAATGTTGGTATGGATGATATGAACAAGCAGCGGCAGGCGACGCACTTCTCAGCTCACCCTGAAGGTTTTCACTCAGAATTTTTGGCCCTATATCCCTACTCTGCTGACGACAAGAGCGAGATTTGATGGTCCCTTGGTGGAAAGTACCGTGGCAGTTGTTGAGGTAGATAGCGCGCGTTATACAGCTTAGCTCTATGGTCTCTCATCGGCGAACATTTGCTCATGTTTGGAAAGCCCTCAGGGGTCTCATCGGAGGAGTTCTGTCTGAGCGCTCGCACCAACACACTCACATATCGTCGTCGTCGTCGTCGTATAAACTGACACCGACGTATTGCATGCGGCTTGCATTCGTTGTACGATCAATATGCAGCCTCGGGGTCCCGCGAGACCATGCCAAGGTGCCGAACGCAGCCGCACTCACACACACACACACACACATACACACACGCATACACACACACGCATACACACATACATACGCGAACGGGCGGCCCCGGGGCGTGGGCTGGTCGGACCATCGAATGCGCATCTCCGTCTGCCGCCGGCCGGCTTGGATCTATCGTCAATCGCCACTGTCACCCCGACGGACTACGCTGCCACCCGCAATCAGACTGACTGCCCACGAGACAGCCATTACCCCGGGGCCACAATCCCGTACTGCCTCTTGCTATCGAAAAGTTTCAGCGGGTCCAGGTACATGACAAGCTAGGCATCGGGAGTGGCTTACAAGGCCTTGTTCAACCAAAGGGTGAGAGAGTTAGGTGGGAAAGCGCACGTCTCGTATAGTACTAAGGCTTACCTTTTGAACTTTCAAGGAAAATGGAAGATAGCAGAGGTGCTGTAATAGTGTGCATTTACGAGAGCTAACAGACAGCGCTACAAATTAGCTGATGCCTTTGACAGAAGTAGTGAGACTTTGGGTCTGGAGTCAGGAGTTTCAGCATCGACATCCTTTTAATGTATGGGTACTCTATAGTAGTGTATAATACGGAACCGAGGATCGCTGGGACTGGAGTTGGGAGGGTCGGCATCGACCCCATTTCAATGTATGGTTACTCTATAGTAGTGTGTAGTATGAGACCGAGGATCGCTAGTGCATCTGCCTATATCCCGTGAGGCGTGCAGTGACTATTGACAGGGCCCTGAATATATGTATGCCATTCGGCGCGCACCACGGCATAACTCGAAAGTCTTCTCTATTCAGAAATAAATTTCGCATGGTGAAAGTATTGACCGTATGCGCCTTGACGAATAACAGAATAACACGGCGGCACGGACGGGGGGGGAAGCCCCGTTGAAGGAGGATGGTCGCGGGATGTTGCACACGTGAGTCAATTTCCGAAAATATCAGCGACGGACTTATGACTGCTTACTTTTGCGGAAATGTTTGCCACATTCAGAGCATTGAGTTTTGTTGTTTGTAGCATGAGGAGGCGTGCCCACTGAAGCGATGAGAGCAGCCAACGATGTCTCGCCACCAACCTGAAACACACTCATACACACACGATTTCTCAACTAAACTTTCAGTTTTGATCAATATCTCCGTGTTGTGTTTCATAGCAATCGGCCTCTCGCCCACTTACCGTATTCGCAGGAAGCGGGCTACCGTACGGCTGGTCTTCGATGTATTCCGGTTTCACAGAACTGTACGTGCCTGAAACGAGAGAAGCTCTGACGAACGCCTGAATCTTGAAGGCAGGACAAGTGATTTCACAGACGATTAGGGATTTAGGGGGCTAATCCAGTCAGTTTTCTGTTTACTAAACTGAGAAAAATGCTTTCCAAACAGGCCAAGATCAATAACTCCTCAATAAAAGCCCACGGTCCGTTGAGGAAAGCCCGCGATTACTGTGTAAGCGAAAACAGGCCGAGTCGATGTGCCTGTCTATCCCTCCTCATGAGGATGGTGTATTCGGCTACCCGTAGGGCTTCGCTCGGCGTTCTCTCGTCTCGCCTCGTCTCCCCTCACATACACAGATCCCTCACTTCCCTAACGATTACCGCCCTACACAAAAATCCACCCACTATTCGGGAAAACAACTGCCTTGAATCGGCCAAAGTCGACTGTGTGAACACCAGAATTGCTGATACGAAATAGAATCAACACCCTCTTTAGCTCGAAATAGTAATTGCTATTGTATCACATGCCAATTTCGAAAGAAGAAAGTGATTCCTTACCGTTTTCGGGGCTAGCGCTCGCTTCAGGGCTGTCTCGAAGGTCCAACGAATGACTGTAGTCAAGGCCCAATGATATCAATATAGACCTTAACAGAAGGCATGGGCTCAGAAGAAACACTACAAATAACTATAAATCAGCACAAATTTGAATAAACGTAATAAACTGCAGAAAAAATGCAAAAAAGCAAAAAATCAACAATTTCACAAAAATTTCATTTTTTTAAAGAAAATCTCGTACTAAAAGATCATCTCATCTCCCTGAATAGCTCACCTTTCCTGATCGTTGGTCTCCTCCTTCGGTAGTAAACATGGAGTGGTACCTTCAGCCGTGGTGTTTTGAGCCATTACGATCATAGATTTCTCGAGGAAGTCGACAGCCGCCGGGTCCTTAACCGATTTTTTACCCTAAACGAGTCCCGTCGCGAAATGAACAGGTCCCGCCGTTCATTCAGGCAATCATAATAATAGTGATCTTTGGACACACCTTTTTAATGATGATATCGTCCTTCCCAATTTGTTCATTCTGCTCTTTTTTATGATGTTTCAAAATGTGTTTTGTGAGATTACCTAAAAATTAGGACTTGAAATTTAGCCTTTTAACTGTAGCAAGCCGAAAATGTACCTTTCAGTCGACTGCTTTTCCCACAATACTTACAAACATAGGGTTTCAATGCTGTATGTACAGACCGATGTTCAGCCAGGTTCGATCGAAACCGAAACGCTTTGCCACATATTTCACAAATGAACGACTGAAATGGGTGATTAATTAGGTGACGCAATTTTGCAGACTTCTGCAATGTTGTCAATGTGTGTGTGTGTAAGTGCATGCGCGTATGTGTCACCGTGAGTTTGTGTACATTAGCGGGGCGTGTTCAAGTCGACCGAGCCGTTGAGCGGTCATGATACCGTAATCGCGGGGCGGCTTAAAAATCGTTTGTGAGGAATCTGAGAAACCAGCATTTGGGTTGATGGGGTTGGGTTTTGTTTTGCAGTACCATGTTCTCTTCAGCCTGTCTCTCCTCTTCCTGCATTTGCCCTCTCGACGCGCGTCGGGATCAATTTTACATGCGCGGCGACGCGAACTGACAGATGGCCAGTCGGCTTGCAATTATCGGAAGTACGGTGGTGGTAGAGAGAGAGGTGCTACCGATAATACGCGCGTTATCGCAGCTCTCTTCTCACCTCACACCTCACACACACTGTGCCTCCAATCCGTTGAACCCTCACATTCATCCCCGTTCACCCCCCACGTACGCGCACAGCTGCCAACTGCACAAGACTGTTCGACTCGTTGATACGTGCCACTTCTTGGCGGATAGTTGGCGAGTCTGTTTGCCCGAGAATAGGTGGTGGATGGATAAGCAGCTGTTCGTATCGTTGTTTCTCTCCCCCCGGTCTGTCACGCTGTTAAACCTAGCCGCGGCTATTGTAATGACGACAACCCGGGGATGCCGTCCAGTCAAGTCGAATTCGATTTGCCACCCACTACGCTCACGCAGCTTACATCATACCATGTTTACCAGTAAGGCAAATGCCCGAATTGCCAGAGATTGCGAATGGTACTGACTGATGAGTAAGCTCGACCTAGTCAGTAGTGAAGCTCGAGAAATGCTTAGGTTAGTCTGGCCCGGGTTCAGATCGAACGCTGTTATGCTATGAGAGGACTGGCCATGTATTCGGACGAGAAACAGTGCGCCCTCGTCAAATTATGCAGGCGTTCCGAGAGCCGAGCATCTGTTCAGTGACAGCTGGCTTGCCACAGGCTGTACTGTCGACTTAAGGTCAGGTGGCATTGTAAACAATAATAGGGCTTAAGAATGGGATCGAAGAGAAATGAAGAAGGATAGAGCCCGAATACAATAGATAATTAGTACAGTATGTGAAGCTCACCATATAGCTTAGCATATAAAGATGAAAAGTGACGTGGCAAGCTGAGATGAGAAGACGCAATAATGCACAATTTTGTGTGTTGTGTGCAATCGAAATGAAATGAGACGTGACGATTTATAAGAGCTCAAAGCACAGCAATTCATGTGTGTGTGTCTCGTGAAATCGCAAGCAGTAAATGAAGCACACTCACAGACACACACAGATAGACAGACATACACACAAGTACGCATACACACATCCAATTATGCGTGTAATTGTGTAGGTGAATAATCATAAAGCGACAACACAGTAATCAGTAAGTGTAAAAGTAGCCACGTACCTTGTCCGAATGGAACATTTGTTGATGTTGTTGCAATAGCCGGACATTGGCGAAGGTTTTCGGGCATTGTGGACATGTGGACGGTTCGTCAACGATTATGGATGGCATCTCAGCGATTTCCACCATTCTCGCCTGTCCTGATCAGTGAACCCGGGACGAATTATGGTAAAGCAGTAGTGGGAACTCTGAGACGGATTCGTGCTTTTCCAAATGGATTTAGTAGGGTCAGGAGGGTGCTTCTGTCCTCAGGGGTAGGATCGATACAGACTGGCGCGCGCTTGCCCGGAAGCCCGCGGCTTTACAGTGAGGGTTGCTCTAAGCACCGCCCACCGTCTCCCACAACCTCGAAAGACGACCTCTTCGATCCCCTCGCCACGAAACTCATACTCATGCTCATGCTCATGCTCATCATCCCCCGCAATACGCATACACAGACAGCAATGGTCAGCTAGAGCATGAAATGCCAGACGAATGGCTTCTGCACGCTTTCATGAACGTGTACTTTGGTCTGCCGGAATTCGCAACACATCATACATCAGCCCGAAAAAAGTAGCATGACGTCTAAAACTACCTACAGCCAATAAGAAGCAAAAAGCTATTTCCCAGTGAAATTTACTATTACAAAATTGAACCCGAGGTTACCTATTGCTTCTCAACAAAAGGTTTGCCTCGCTAGGTTGAAAAAAAGCTACTCATATTGGAACTCTGGGTATTCCCATTCATTTCAAGCCACTTGCCATGAAATTCAGTAGTTGAACCTTTAGGTTGGCCGATTACTAGTACTACTGCAGAAATGCTGTGATAAACCCTGACAGGCTCTGCTCAGTCTCATACTACTTCTCTCCCTGTCCTGATCCTCCAGTGACTAAAGAGTTGACACCGTACCATTTCAAATCGGTGAATTGGGAGAGAATGAACTTCCCTCAAAAAGGAGTCGACCCTCAGCTCACAACTCCCCTCCATCAATTTCGCTGTTCTTTGCCAGAGTTTTGCCATTGTTTTTTTTTTGTAAAAGCCAAATCAATCGCTCACTTTGAAACCCCGATAAGCCGCGCCTGAGTGAATAATGAGGATCGTACACCTTAACACTCCACCTGAGGTCAGCCCAGCCGCTCTGAGGTCGACCATCGAGCACGAGTTGCCTAGTTACAGCAACTCGGTTGCTCCCGCGATTTACTTCCGACCATTAGCTCTCCATAGATTTCGCTGGGGATTCATAATATTTTGTGTAGATACGGTAAATATAATTGTCCACAGTAACGAACTGTTTGTTGTGAGGAAATTTCAATACCGTAAAAAACTAGATTATTGAAGTGAGTTCGACTTCCCCCAACCTATGTTTCCAAATCATCTGAAACCCTGATTTTAAACGTGGATCACACATTAAAATCACTTCAGCGGTTTGTTGAGTGACTAAAGCAATCCTTTTTGTAATATCAGGGAAATTAAAAATCAAATGAAAAATGAAACATAACGAAAAAATGAAAATATAATTGCGTACTGTACTGCTGACTATACTGTATAATATAACAAATAAGTATGGATAGCATAACAATTACTACAATGCAAAGCTACGTAAGCATTGGTTGTGTTTCGCAGTGCGGTGTGAGTCATACTGCATAGCAACTTACCACTTCATTGAGTACTCAATTAATTTACAATTTTAGATGTGTTTCTGATTCAAAAAGTTCAGAAGAATCCCTAGCAGATGTTGAGAAAAATGATCAGAAGAAACATGGCCTTGAGGGAACTGTGCCCTGATCTGTGATGCTCTTACTGGCTTGCTTGAAATCTCATTTAACCCATTCGTGACAATGGCAGCCACCGGTGGCTGCCAAAGATCTCACTCGAGGGACAATGGTATCCACCGGTGGCTGCCGTGTTTCAAATGGAATTTGGAAAGTTTTCTTTCCTGAAAAGAATCTTCATACCCTCATTCATCTACGCCAGCCCTGGGCAGAGGAAATCTCCATCCACTCAAATTTTATTGAAGAAAAATCTCCTGACTCTGCTGCTATTGCGCAATCCCCGCGGTCGCGAATGGGTTAATAAACCTTTCAGCTTCTGCATAAATGTTGCAAATGGAAATTAGACTCGTTTGTTAAATAAAGTAATCACTGTGTGGCCACTCACCAGCTAATTACGTTTGTCAACAAGTTAGCATGCATGTAGAGCAGTGATAAGAGGCGTGGCTAGTGCTCTTGTACGAGCAGGGTTCAAACCCTGCCTATATTGAAATGGATTAAAGTGCATTTATCTCTAGTTCTCTATTATAACAGTACAGTCTGAACAGGAATACCGTATAAATGTATGCGGGGCAGAAGAGGACTTTTGACGTACTATATGAAACTTAGGAAAGAAAGAAA
This sequence comes from Ostertagia ostertagi, assembly GCA_036418205.1. Taxonomy (NCBI): domain Eukaryota; kingdom Metazoa; phylum Nematoda; class Chromadorea; order Rhabditida; family Trichostrongylidae; genus Ostertagia; species Ostertagia ostertagi. Next base: position 144,159 of record MU868396.1, read on the forward strand.
AAGAAAAAAAAGAAAATTGAAAATTGAAAATTCAAGGCTTGGGAGGTCACCGCATCTCATTTTTGAGCCATCCTGAATAACGATCTAGAAAAGCGAGTGCCCTGAAATAAAAGCACTGGAAACCCTCTGATGCAAATGTTTTGACATTAACCTATAATATAATAGATTCAGCAGGCACTAAGGTAGTGTTGGATTTTATTTGCCTCGATTCTACGTTTCTTTTTCCCTCTAATGAATTTCATGTTGCGAATCTCAAGAAATTCACTCAAATATTTGTACTTTGGCTTGAATGAGTTTTTGGTGTCTTCTGCTTTAAAGAACAGGAGAACCGGGAAGCAAATCTAGACCCTTACAGAATGGGGTGGGCATGGGACGGCAGAGGGGGAGCGATGTTGGTTAGATACTGCCTCTTAAAGCCGACGCACCTGTCTCCCCAATGACGTTCGAATCAGTATCAAGGCAGCAAACGCCCTCCACCATCCCTTCGACTTCAACACGGTTTTTCTGAATTACGGAGGAGTGCTGATACTAGGCTCCGAGGAACGGGACTCATTCAGTTCCTCAGAAACCATCAAAAACTAACATAGACTAATGATGAAAATTATCTTCTGTTGCAACCAGGCCTTTGCCGAACCACTTCGTTTCGCTTTGTTTCAATCCCAAAAGGAAAAGGCGCTGCTCGCACAGAATACGGTAGCGTCCTCCTAAACTACCATAGCCTAAAAGGCAGGCAGGAAATTTAGGGGAGTGAAGGTGACTCGTGCACCCCTTGGCCTTTTTAGTCTCTCCAAAACTGTTCAAGGCTTAGTTCCGTTCCTAACAATATGAAAATGTTTACGCAGTTTTATGTGCACTGCCACTGCAATGCCCTTGTTTTGCGATAGCGCCTAAAAATGATGTACTTCACATCTTTCAAATTCTCATAATTGGTCGCTTCTGCGGCATTCTACGACGATACAGTCAGAAATTGCCTGGGAAGGAGTCTAAATTTTGGAAGATCGTTGCAAAAAACTGCAGAGTAACTGGTGATTAAAAGGCCGTAATAAGCCAAGAATCGATTACTTATACACGGCTGAACGAAAAATTATTTTGTGAGCTCCTATGAAATAATGTGACATTTAATTTTTTGCCGGGCTTATTTTATACTTGATTATACGATTATGATTACGATTATACGATTATATTTCTCAGAGCATCACAATTCAGCAGTATGTGCTTTTGCGGGGGCGTATATATAGCAAACCCGCTTCCATTGTGAAAATTATCAGGAGCAAAAACGAGCGGATTAAAAGCGAGGGTATTATAGGCTCGGAAAGCCTGCAGCGCCTACACATAAGATCCATAAAATACGAATTTTTACCCATACTACACACACCAAGGAAACGAAGATCGCACTCCGGAAGGTTATTCAATGACTGGATTTGTGATCACTGGTGGACTGGGCCGTAACTGATGAATCTCTCGAACGTCAAGCAAAACCGCCGCCTAGTTGTTGGTCTGGCTTCCTTATGAAAGCCTTTCACGAAGAATACAATGCTCCGTCCCTTGAGCACGAAGAATTTGCTGGAGTACTCTGGCACGCGACAGGCACGATTAAAGACGTTGCTGGCGCCCGCCCGAGCAATTCGATGAGCAAGGGAAGGCAGGTGATACAAGTTATTCCATACTTCGAAATATTGCCAATTTAACCTCTTATCTACTTTGAGGCGAATTTCCTTCGTCTTGTGAACTTGCATCCTCCTACTGGATTGTTTGGAAAATTACTTCAATGACATATTATCTGATATCTTGCCTATCTAGCCTCCCCTTCAAAAAGCGAGAAAGTGTCGGGTGCAGACCAAACACCACAACTGACGACGGCCTCCAAGTAAATCTGGTTAGAAGTTGTTCATAGTGATAGCTGATTTTGGTAAATGATAGTTGTAATTAGTGACAACTGATAGAATACAACTGCAACAGGCTAATCATTTCATTGGCAGAAAACATTAACATTTTGTGAAGGCCGTCGTCACTTGTGGTGCATGGTCTGCACCCGACACTTTCTCGCTTTTTGAAAGGAGGGTATCTTTAATTTTTTTTTCTTGTAATATATCTCGAATATATCTCACAATCAGACGTATAGAGTATATAATAGCGCAACTGTTGGGAATTTTCCCATAACGAGTAATAAAAAAACTATTTTTTTTGCTATTTACGCGCCGGCATTGTAATTAGTCCATCAGTCATGAAACAAAACAAGTAAAAACTGTCCGCAGCCTTAAAATCACACGGCGCGCTCACCATATGGGCGGAGACCGTGCTCCGTTTTTATCGGATT